>MJUU01042374.1:90250-104870 GCA_002080025.1 Modiolus philippinarum
ACCCTAGTGATGATTCAGTTTAAGTTTGGTTCCATTTGACCCAGTGGTTTCAGAGGAGAAGATTTTTGAAAGTGAGCTAACGACGGACGGACGACGGACGACGGACGGACGACGGACGCCAAGTGATGGCAAAAGCTCACCCTGGCATAGCCAGGTGAGCTAAAAATAAAAAAATTAAAATTTTTGAAATTTGCCCCCTTTGGGCCCATTTATCTCATGAACGGTACGCGCCACAAGAAATCCGTTGGCATACAGTAGATTGGAAATTTTCTAAGGAGTACACTGAAAGAAACCCCATCAAAATCCGATAAATAATAAAGATTCTACAGTCAAATATGTGAAAACACCCAATTTAACCCCTTTTGGCCCCTTTCTCTAAAACGGGCATGGCCAGGGACATAAAATAATAACCAGGGTTCAAGCATGTGCCAAGAAACATCATACGAAAATTTGAAAATGATCCGTTCACTGGAACCTAACTTATGGTGTCCACAGACACGAAAATACCCAATTTTACCCTTTTTGGTCCCTTTTTCAGAAACGGGTGGGGCCACAAACCCGAAATTATAACCCAGGCTTGCCATCATGCCAAGAAACCTCATACTGAAATTTGATAATGATCCGTCCACTAGAAACAAAGTTATGCTGGCCACAGACGCTGACTACTGTGCCATACCATAATACGACCGCAAAATTTTTGCGGTCGTATAAAAAGATGCAAAATCTGTTGAAATTTTTTTATATGTAATTTTTGCAATGTAAGAGATCTACTAAATAAAACCAGTATTTGATTATGTTAAAATATTCATTCAAGTATTCAAAACAGAATGTCTGAATTTCTGTTCAAAATCTGTACCAAATATGAGTCTTAATACATGTCTTTTGCCATTTAACAATAATAAAACAATAAGATACAAATTGTAGATTTCCTTTGTTTGGGTTCTAGTGCTGCTGATGAGGAATTAATTTCCGAAATGGCCATACAGCTCATTAAAATTATTGCAGTTCGAGTTCACATATGTGTTTTGGTCTCATGTTCATTTACTCCATATCCTTTCATAAAACATATAGAATAATGGTAGCTTTGAAGGTCGAGACAGAAAATATCACTGTATCGCAGCGAGTCCGATAGTACCAGCTACTAGTGATATTTTCTGTCCTTCAAACTACCATTATTGCTTTGATGGGCAATGTAATAAGAATCATCACATCATATTCGAGAGGTCATCATTACCTGATATTTTCTTGTATCGGGTCAGTACGAATATACTGACTATATCAGTCAGTAAGATCAAAGAGAAAAATGTACATATTGCCGATAAATGAATATACATGTATTTTACAGTACATGATTATGAGGCTTTGAGATTGGCACATAATTTTTTTCCTTGCCAGCGCCAATCATGAAATTATAATAAAAGTAACATGATGTCCAGTCTGCTGTCATTACTTGCAGTTTTCATACTTGTTATTGATTATGAATTAATTCTAGAAATTCATCTACAGTAGTCAGTAGTTCCTCGACATTATAGTTCAAAAGATGCCAACTTCAAACTGATGCATTATTTAGTATCATGACAACTGCAGTGAAACTGAAACTATCAATCTGACCTATCATAAGTGATTATATAAATTTCATTATCTGACTAGATATTACCAATAACTATAGATTACCGCTAAACTCATTGTTGTCATCTGTGTGATTTCTTCATTGTTCTGGATTTAAATTTTACTCTTTTTTAGAGTTGTTGTCTTAGTGACATTTACTCTATTTTTTTTTAAGTAAAACAGACTTATAGATTAACCAGTTAATCGTACCTGTTTGACCATATTTTTTATCAATCTGTTAGCAGCTTGTAAGTCTTGAGGATTTTTACTTCGTAATAATTTCTGTAATAACTGCAAAAATGATATGAATGCAACATAATTTTATTTTCATAATTGTACTACATGCAATCCAAATAATTTTCAAATATCATAAACATACAGTCAAACTTTGATGGTTTGAATCACCAAGGGACTGATGAAAACATTTTGAGCTGTCAAGGTCAAATTGTATTTAAATTTGAACAAAGGGTCCAGAAATAGGGTTTGAGACATCCTTGGTGTTCCAATAGATGAGTTTCCAATTGGTGAATTTTGATGTCACAATATAGATTTTTGGAAGTCACAATGTTATGTGACGCAATTTACTCCGATTGACCCCGGGTCAATCGGGGTAATTCATTCATAAAACGAAATTGGAAATTCGTCTATTATTGCAGTTCAAGCCATCAGCGGTTCAAATATCAAGACAACAGATCTGCCGAACAATGGTTGACATACCTTGTTTATCTTGTTTTATTACATGTTTGCATAGCTGTGGGTTTTGTTTAAAATATATTTTTGACTTGGAAAACCATGAAGCTAGGATTCCTCATATCTATAAACTTCAATTAATGATTAATACCTATCTTGTCCTTGTTGGCAGCCCAACCTCAATAGTATACAGTAAAGTGTAAATATTTGTTTTTCCCAATCAACCAGTGTACTGACTGATTATTTATGGATGTAAAATAAGATAACCTATTCAATTTTTTCTCAGGATTAACAGCAGCTGAAATAACCTACCCATGCTAAAACTACAATAAAGGATAGCTTGCATGAATCATTTCTTGAATAAGGTATGCTAGCAACTTGAACTGACATTCATTGACCATTTCTGTCCTACAGGCAAACTACATGTATATATTTTCTTATCATACTTCCAACCTAAGCCTTCTTGGCACTTCCTAATTTTTTTATCAAAGATTTGTAATAAAGCAGATTTGCCATTGATATAGTTTAACCTAAACTTATCAGCAACCTCATACTTTAATCTGACTTTACATATCAAATTATTTGGAACCTAATAAGGGTTCTTATAGTCAGCTTGCAAAGCAAAGAAAAATGTTTCTTTAGATTGAAAACCAATACAAGAATTCAATATCAGATTCTCCTGAACTATAAACAGTAATGTAAAATATCAGATACTCAACAGCATATAAATGTCTATCCTCAATCACTGCTGCATACAAACAACAAAAGAAACCTGATTGCTAATTCACAAGCAAATACTGTGGAATACTTTTATTCGTGGACATCAATTTTCGCGGTTTTCATTAATATCACTTTTTCATCAGAGCTTAAAATTGTGGTTTCGAATTTTATGCATTAATGCTCTAGGCAAAAATGCGTTTCTTTGTGAACTTAATTTCATGGATTAAGCGAACCACGAAATCCACGAAAATTGGAATCCCATGAACAATAGTACTTTCACATTATCTCATTCACTTCAAAAGAAACCTCATTCACTTCTTCTCACAAGCAAAGAAACCTCATTCACTTCTATAAGCAAAAATCCTATTTCACTGCTGCTCAAAAGCAACTGCTTCAAGACTGATATGTTATGATTACAATATGCAGACACATAGAATAAAGTTATTGCTTTTCTAAAATCACAAGATAATCAAATCTGATTTCTTACATTAGATTTTTCATCATCATCAAATATTGGATTTTTTTCTCGAGGTGCTGGTGGAGGGAATGTATCTAATGTCTGAAATAAAAAAAGAAGAAAATTAGTGATAAATATTCTGTTTTAATCATTTCTTTCCTATTAATCTGTAAAATCTTTTTTGTCTTATTTGTTTGTAAATCATTTAAATCATGTAATTTCTGTATCAATGATTAATACAGTATTTCATTTGTAGAAATTAGTGCTGCTTTGCATTTCTTTAAGGACAGGACTCAAAACATGATACATGTACCAAAAAATATTAACACACATATCGAGAACACTTGCCAAATATTAGTCTCACTGTACCGAAGAGATATCAATTGTCAAAACTAATAACTACATTATTTGGAAGTACTGTTATATCATTCTAGCCTGAACAACATATTCTGCATAAAACCCTACTTAAGGTAGATAGACACTGTTCCGCTGCACATATTACTAAAAAATTTGAAAAAATTTAGAGTCAGTTATGGACAAACTTTGATTTTCAGGCAGGAACAGTAATTGCAAAGCTTTTACTTTGTGACGTCATAATTGACTGAGAGATATGTAACGTCATATTCATCTCACTTTGCCGTGAATTAGCTCCCTTTTCCCCTAAATGATGTTTAATTCGTACACTTTGTAAAACATCTCCGTAACAAGAGGCTCTCAAGAGCCTGTATCACTCACCTGGGCCACGGCTGACACATATGCAGTTAAAATAATCCCAATGTTTTAAGGGCATTATTTTCAAATTTGTTAATAGACAATGATGTTATATTATCTTAAGTTAAACTATGTTCCAGACTGGCAGCTATTTTGGATGGGGGGGGGGGGTAGTTCAACTGTCACCTTTCTTGAAGGGTACCATCTAAGAACCATTGAGTCTAATTTTGGTTCTAATTGACTAAAATATTTTCTGTGAACATCTTTAAATGCTTTCCAATAGGTTTCCCATAGGTCTCAATGTTAAACTATTTTCCCCACTGGGGCCATCTTGAATACCATGCAGACAAGCCAGGCAAATTTTTCAAACGGGAACAACTATGGCCCATTATGACAAAGTATGTTTTTATTATTGGCCAAGTAATTTCAGAGGAGAAAATCTTTTAATGTTTCCGATAGGGTCCAAAGTTAAATCTGTTCCCCCCTGGCAGCCATCTTACATAAAGCAAAGACCTGAAAATCTACTTTTTTGCAGGGGGCAACCTACTGTTGTGGCCAAGTTTGGTTCCAATTGGCTGAATAGTTTCAGAGAAGATCTTTGAATGTGTTTTCCCATAGGGTCCAATGTTAAAACTATGATCCTTGCTGGCTGACATCTTGGATAAAGCACGGATCTGAAAAAACAACTTCTTAGCAGGGACCATCTAAGGACTATTGTGGCCAAGTTTGGTTTCAATTGGCACAGTAGTTTCAGAGGAGAAGATCTTTGAATGTGTTTTCCAAAAGGGTCCAATGTTAAAACTATGATCCCCGCTAGCGGCCATCTTGGATATAGCGCGGATCTGAAAAACATCCTTTTTGCAGGGGACCATCTAAGGACTATTGTGGCCAAGTTTGGTTTCAATTGGCACAGTAGTTTCAGATGAGAAGATCTTTGAATGTGTTTTCCAAAAGGGTCCAATGTTAAAACTATGATCCCCGCTAGCAGCCATCTTGGATATAGCGCAGATCTGAAAAATATATTTTTTGCAGGGGACCATCTAAGGACTATTGTGGCCAAGTTTGGTTTCAATTGGCCCAGTAGTTTCAGAATAGAAGATCTTTGAAAGTGTTTTCCTAAAAGGTCCAATGTTAAAACTATGATCCCGCCATCTTGGATATAGCGCGGAACATTTTTGCAGGGGACCATCTAAGAACTACTGTGGTCAAGTTTGGTTTCAATTGGCCCAGTGGTTTCAGAGGAGAAGATCTCTGAATGTGTTTTCTCATAGGGTCCAATGTTAAAACTATGATCCCTGCTGGCGGCCATCTTGGATATAGCCAGGATCTGAAAAACAACTTTTTTGCAGGGGACCATATAAGGACTATTGTGGCCAAGTTTGGTTTCAACTGGCCAAGTAGTTTCAAAGGAGAAGATCTTTGAATGTATTTTCCCATAGGGACCAATGTTAAAACTATGATCCCCGCTGGTGGCCATCTTGCATATAGCGCCGATCTGAAAAACAATCTTTTTGCAGGGGACCATCTAAGAACTATTGTGGCCAAGTTTGGTTCCAATTGGCCCAGTAGTTTCAGAGGCGAAGATCTTTGAATGTGTTTTCCCATAGGGTCCATTGTTAAAACTATGATCCCTGCTGGCGGCCATCTTGGATATAGCACGGATCTGAAAAACAACTTTTTTGCAGGGGATCACCCAAGGACTATTGTGGCCAAGTTTGGTTCCAATTGGCCCTGTAGTTTCAGAGGAGAAGATCTATGAATGAAAAGTTTACACTGAAAAGACGACAGATGGACGACGGATGCAAAGTGATGGCAAAAGCTCACCCTGGCATTAGCCAGGTGAGCTAAAAAGCATGGTGGCATATACATTTTTTCTGTGTAACCAATACATCATATCATAACCATCTACTTACAAAAGTATATCAAATTCTCATGGATAAAAGGTTCATTTATACAAAGCTGAAAATTGCCTTTCCATATTTTCCACGTGGATTCTATGTATATTTAACTGAAAAAAGGCTAAAATGAGCAAACTTTGACATCAGTTCTAGAAAAAACAAGCATGGTGACCCATACTTTTTATTACAGATTTCCGTTATTTCTTCAATTTTGCCGACATGGATCTGATTATTTAGTGTGTATATACCATAAGCCAGTGAACAAGTATATAACACATAGACCATGAAAGGATATGGAGTAAATGCAAATGAGACAAAGTCTCTACAAATGGAACAACGCTTTTATTGTTGTTCTTCATCTTCAAGTTACCATGACTGGCATGAGGCTTTCAACAATGAGCTTTGCTCATACCTCATACATGCATTTTGATCATGGAATAATAAATTATCCATATTTAAAGGTCTAGTTACCTAAAATAATGAATAAATCTAATCAAGATAATATTCCATAGAAATTTGTCAATCTTTTAAACAAATTTCTAAAGACAAACGCATGTCAAAAACATTCATATTTCTTTACTAAAATCAAGGATTTCAGTAGACTCAAAAATTTGTATATGTATGGATTCTTCTGTTTAAAATCTACTGAATCTACTGAACATAAATCATAAATCTTCAGTTCTTTCAATTAAGCAATAACAGTACATTATTTGAATATCCAAGGGGGTCAATTGTAGATTTGACTGTCAAAATGTAGTTTACAGGCGACGCGTAGCGGGGTATGTAAATGGTTATTTTGACCGTCAAATCAAGATTGAGGCCCTTGGGGATTCAAATAATGTACTGTTATTGCGATTCTAATGCAATTAATTGATTTCATGTTCTATTTTTTACTTGTGTATTTATAATCATATTGGAAACCAGACTAAACAGGGAACCTACTTTGTCCAACTTATGAAGATGGTGGAATTGACGATCAGTTTTGACCAATCAAAACCTCTGTTATATAAATGCTGCATAAGAATGAGCAATAGACATTTTATCAGAATCCTATTTTTACATCCTACCTACCTTTTCTACATGAACTGGATCCTCTTTTACAACTCCTTGTTGTTTTAACATTTTATATGCATCTGTTATTTTAGTTTCATGAGGTAAACCTTTACTCCAGCTGTATATCAGTTCTATACATCTCCTTTTTACTTTGTCTGATGTAGATTTACCAAGATACTACAAATAAATTTTCTANTAAACTACATAATGATAATTAAACACATGCAAAGTATGAAAAAATTCTATAATAGATTTTTAAAACTATCCTCTCATATGATCATTTTCCCTATCATTTCTATGTAAAATTCTGAAATTTTCAATTTCAGATTTTGCGCTTAAATGCACGGTAACCCCCAAATTTTATTTTACAATTTGAACAAGAAAACAATTATGTTTCTACACAGAAAATTTTACAAAATTCTATAATAGGAAATTAATACCCTGCAGACACCTTAACTGACCTTTGCTTCAAAGACATAGAAAATACTGCTACTTTTTAACATGTCTCAGTTTGATTTAATTTACATATCTATGTTTCTTTGTTTTGTATGCTGTTTTTTAACAATGAGCATTAGCTTCTTAAATTAATAAATATATCTTTCACAAACATAAGAAATTATGGTTGATGAATAAGAACTAGAAATTCTTATTACAGTGAATGCTGTTTCTGTAACTACATGTTAATTTCTTAGCAACTTTTCTCAGTAAATTTTACAATGTGAAACAGGCAATCTGTGACATTTTGGTAAGGGTTAGTTTTCTTGCATCACCAAAATCAACTCCCCTGGTTGGCAATATTCTGATGCATAGGTGTTAACCTACAAGAAGGACTATGTGGGAGATCTCCCTCATAACAGGTTTTGTTTGTGGGAGATTTTGCGTGACGACCTTAAACTGCCAATTTTGTAATTTTCATTATATGATAAAAAGATAACTTTAAAAGAAAATAGAGTAATTAGCAAATACCATTACAGGATTAATTAACTAAAACAACATAATTAACTACTTTGGGTGGCTTCTATTGTCGTATTGTGTAAATAATAATTGTTTTTAGTATATATAAAGTAGTAAATAAACATTTTTGAATTGAAAAAACAATTCTTTTCTTAAAATATTATGTTATTTTGCAAATGTGGGAGATTGTGGGAGACATTTTCTCTTTGTGGGAGATTTTGGTCTCCCACGAGGGAGAACCTTCTAAAGTGGGAGACTTGATGAGTTAGTGGGAGTCTCCCTCGCAATGTGGTTGGGTTAACAGGTATGCTGATGTGAGAGGAGTCAGATCATTTTGTTATATTCTTATACCTTTTGAAATTACTATGAGATATTTATCTAAGATGAAGATTACAGAAAAATATTTAATCAATGATCAAACTAGACAATAATTCCCGATGAACAAAGCATATAAGTGAATTACAGCATTTTTCCTTACATGAGATCAATATATTTGAAAATAATAATCTAGGATTAGGTATTGTTTTTTTATTAAATACATGTAGATCTCCATGCATATTTATTTGTAAAGCTGAAGCCATATTTTATGAGCTAGATGTTTCTGATTTTAATCTGCTGAGATGTTTCCTTTACATCAACATCAACAACTTCAATTGTGAAGCCCCTCCTGCACTGAAATTATGAAAAATAATTCACAATTCTTTATTGTTTTTACTACACTATGAAATTTCAATCTTTCACAGCTATCTATTCACTAGTAGAAATGTACTCATTGTTGAAGGCCAAATTTACATTAAAACATGAATCTAAAGGTAACATGAGAGACAACATACAATATTTCAATGGACGCATTTCAATTGGGCAGATTTTTTAATAACAAGTATTTTCAGTTGGGCGTTTTTAGGTTTTGCATATGGGCTGAAAGGTTTTACAAGTAAAATAAAAATTCATATAAAGTAAGGTAACATGACGCGAAAAGAGTTCATTAAAATTGTGGGATACATATTTCAAGCCCTATATGCAGTATCTCAGAATTTTTTACTTTAAAAATTATCTGAAAGTCTTGGTCTGAGATTGAAGGGCATAGTAAGAAACAGTGCTCATTTTAGTCTGCTTTTTAAATGGCGCTTGCATGTAATTTGATGTCAATTTTAGAACGGTATCTTTTATCAAATTCATAATATAATAAGATTGCATATGTCACATGAAGTAGAGATTTGTCATTTTGATTTTGTTTCCGAGACTTTTCGTCTAACAATACCCTTTTTTTGATAATTTTGAACCTCAATTTTGAAGAGAAAACACTAACAACGGCGATTAGGTTAAAAGGGAAATGAAACTCAGCATAGATGTGACTATATTTCTGTCTTGCTATGTGCATTTTTAAAGATTATTTCATTTAACATTTTACTAGTAAATCACAGGAAATCCACCTATTTGAAAAAAGTGTAATCTGCCAAGTTGCAAATTATTTTCTGCCCAATTGAAAAACTTTTTCCGCCCAGTTGAAATACAAATCCGCCCAATTGCAAAACTAACATTTCAATGAATGAGGATTGAGCATCTTACAAACAAATCACACTACTTACTTTAGGAGAAACTACTTTAATGATTTCATTAAGAAACCTAAATTTCCCTATCTCTTGGTGAAATTTCTTCCCACAATTCTTTACACATCCTTCTAAAGTCTGAAAAAGAAATCAATACAGATAATTACATTCATTTTTTGTAGTTAATGTTTTGTAATGATTGTCTTTAAATTTCTGAAACATGAAGCCCTAATCCAAAAAAGAAAATGTATTATAGTTATTTGTTTTTATTTATAGTTTGTCTTGAGAAAAGGTTAATAAAATTCATTGCCATCCAAATGTTGGGAGAATTGCTTGATATTCAGGAAAAAAGTCTACTTATTAAACAATGTTAAATTTACTTTTGTAAATAGAAAAAAAAAATTCAAGATCATTGTAGGTGATTTTATACAATTATGGCCTTTTGCTGAGGTAAATACACTTTTTTATTGACCTGTAAACCAATATTCACCAAGACCACTGGTCGAGTTGAATATATGCGTTTCCAGGTCAGTAAAAAAGCATACTCACAGATACAAAAGACCATGATTGTTTTATTATATAGTTCAATACATTATGACATCATAGGGTGAATATCACTCAAACAGAGGAATACGTCTATTTATTCACCTCTAATGATTTCGTTGCAAATATAGTGTAATGTCAAGATAACTATATAATAATTGGGCAAGTCAATTCTGAATCTGACAAGAAAATTTTGAAAAGTCAAATGCTTAGCAATTGTCTTCAAAAATCCAAAATTTTACACTGAATCACTAAAAAGAAGCAGAATTTATGTGTTGATAGATTTAAGAAAATTATCATAATTGCTAATTAGGAAAATAAAGTCTTACTTTCATATTTCTACTGTTGTGAGAATTTCCTTCTAAAGCTGGAAATTTTCAAGTTTACCTATAGATTTTTACAGTTGAATTATGATAACCTTCTTACAACATAGAAATATTCTTTATCTAGCAAATAATAAAATCACAAACCAAAACATTGTGCGATCATTGCTTACTAATATACATCATGTACTTACAGTAAGGGCATATAATGCCTCACTTTCCTGTGGGGACTGTATTTTATGGGCTAGTAATTTTACAGCTATGTGTCATACTTACAGTTAGGGCATATAATGCCTCCCTTTCCTGTGGGACTGTATTTTATGGGCCAGTAATTTTACAGCTAGTCTACATGTACCTGTCATACTTACAGTTAGGGCATATAATGCCTCCCTTTCCTGTGGGGACTGTATTTTATGGGCAAGTTATTTTACAGCTAACTGTCACACTTACAGTTAAGGCATATAATGCCTCCCATTCCTGTGGGGACTGTATTTTATGTGCTAGTAATTTTACAGCTAGTCTATATATACCTGTCACACTTACAGTTAAGGCATATAATGCCTCCCTTTCCTGTGGGACTGTATTTTATGGGCCAGTAATTTAATTTTACAGCTAGTCTACATATACCTGTCATACTTACAGTTAGGGCATATAATGCCTCCCTTTCCTGTGGGACTGTATTTTATGGGCTAGTAATTTTACAGGTACATACCGGGGGTATACCTGTCATACTTACAGTAGGGGCATATAATGCCTCCCTTTCCTGTGGGGACTGTATTTTATGTGTTAATAAATTTACAGCTATCTGTCACACTTACAGTTAGGGCATATAATGCCTCCCTTTCCTTTGGGGACTCTAATTTATGGGCTAGTAACTTTACAGCTATCTGTCATACTTACAGTTAGGGCATATAATGCCTCCCTTTCCTGTGGGGACTGTATTTTATGGGCTAGTAATTTTACAGCTATCTGTGAACCTTCCAATTCATTATTAACTTGATCACAGAAAGCCATAATATATTCCCAATCTTCATCTCGGTTTGCTGGATTTGTAGCTTTATCTGAAGATACAAAATATACATGTAGGTCAATTTCTATAAATGTATGTCTACATCAGTAGGAAAGTTAGCTTTCTAAGCAGGACTTGGTCAGATCCAGCTGTTTACTTTTTGAAGTGTGAACACATATACATGTTCATGGTACATTCTTCTCAGCCTGTCATGAATTTATCTTTTTTTTCTGTTTGGATTTAAAAATGTAATACAATTCATTATTCATTAACCAGTTTCCGACAAGTCTTCTTTCCTTTATGACAATAAAGATTTTGTATTGCAATGTCACATGTTCCAGCTAGGATTTCAAAAGGGCAGGGTGCAACTCCTGAAAAGAGCACTTCAGTGAAGTGATCGTTAATTTGAAAAGCACATCAAAATCCAAAGCAGCCGTTAAGGAGAACATGCGCTGACAAGGTTCCCTCCCCTCCCCCTTTTTCCAGAAAATATTCAAAGATGAATAATCTCCCCTTCGAAATTTTGGGCAGCGACTATATAACTTCATGCACATCTTCAGATGTTTAGGAGAACATGCACTGACAAGGTAGATGTTTGCAGGGTATAAAAATCAAAATTTATATCAACATATTTTGTTGTTTAATAATGTAGAAAATAATTTCTTCTGTAAACTGAGCTAGAAGTACTGTGGCCTAGAGGGCCAAAAAATGATACCCCCACTCCCATTAGAGCAGAGGATCCCAATATTATAATTTGTCACAAAAATAGTTATAATTGCATTGTGTACTAAAAATTTTGAAAAATTTGCATAAAAAGATCTCGAAAATTAACTAAGTCGGTTAACAGGCAGTGGAGGTCCGGCAATCCTGAAATTGCTACTTGCGGTGTAGGACATCATTCTAAAATTACATACAAAATTTCAAGTTGCAGTGATGAGTAGTTACTGAGAAAAAAGTTACAAAAAAAGTTTCTACGATTGACAAAAGATCTTGAAAATTATCTAAGTCGGTAAATAGGAAGTAGATGTCCAGCAATCCTGTAATCACTACTTGCAGTATAGGACATCATTCTTAACTTGCATACAAAATTTCAAGTTGCAGTGATGAGTAGTTACTGAGGAAACTGTTACGAAAAGTTCTTACGATTGACAAAAGATCTCGAAAATTAACTAAGTCAGTAAATAGGAAGTAGATGTCCAGTGATCCTGAAATCACTACTTGTGGTATAGGACATCATTCTAAACTTGCATACAAAATTTCAAGTTGCAATGATGAGTAGTTACTGAGAAAACTGTTACGAAAATTTACTATGATTGACAAAGATCTCGAAAATTAACTAATTCTGTAAACAGGAAGTTGATGTACAGCAATCCTGAAATAGCTACTTGCAGTATCACTGATGTTTATTTTACAAATGTGTTTACTTGTAGAAAAGGTGTTATAAAACTAATCAACTTTGAGGTCCAGAAAGAGTAGTATACAAGTACAGTTCAGGTCTTATTTGTCATGGTGGAACAAGGTGGAGCTAGAAGTGACGTCACAGAAAGTCACGTGACTGGAAGCGGAGGTCAAGTGACTGGACATTTGCCCATCCTTAATTGCACATGCACAACCGGAAGTAGTCCTAATTGAAGCCATATTTAGCCATGCTGATTGAATATGATGTGTTGGAACAACATGTGACCCTGCAGGGATCTTGTATAACCTAAGTACAGCGCACATGCGACCAGAATTAGGTGTGTCCCCATGTTGACAGGACATGATGAAACAACATGTGACCCCGCAGGGGTCTTGTAAAGCTTTGAATAATGCGACCAGAATTTGGCATGTCCCTCCTGCGGGGTCACGTGTTGTTCCAACATGTCATTTCTGGTCAACATGGCCAAATAGGGCTTCAATTAGGACTACTTCCGGTTGCGCATACGCAATAAAGGATGGGCAAATATCCGGTTACATGACTTCTGATACTGGTGAGGTGACTTCCGGTGATGTCACTTACGACTCCATTACACCACGACATAATGACCTGAACTGTACTCATATACTACTAGAAAGAGACAAAATGACAACTGCAAGATACAATTGTGTACATTTTCACAGAATTGTGTTTTTCATAATTTACTACATGTGACCTAGAGAACGAAAGGGGACTTAAAAAAGTTCCAGTTTTATCGTAGTTTGTCAATCATTCAGAAATACCCACTTAAAAACTTCTGGAAAAGGGCAGTGCATTAAAAAAGGCACAGAGTGTCATGAAAATTACAAAAAAGTGCAAAAAGGGCCAAATTAAAAAGGGCGGGTGCAGCGCCCCGTGAAAACAGTCTAGCTGGACCACTGTCAAAATAGTATTGCTACATAAAAAAAATTCTGAATACAAAAGATGGATAAATTTTTGACAAATTGAATTTATAGTTATGTTTTGGACTGCATTATGGATAGTAAAAACAGACTGACACAAAACAATCCAAGGACTATATTTTTTTGGCCATGTATGGTTGCAGTTATAATGTGGTGTTTTTGTGACACAATTTGTCAAATATTGATAACTTTTTAATACAAATGTATAAGAAATAAAAAGAAATGAAAAACAGCCAATCAAAGATTGGGATCCCCCAGCCACCCCTTTTTGGACCCCCTCCCCTTGTAAAAAAAGACAAGTGTTTTTTAAACTAAATTTCTTTCTGTTGAAACAATGATTGTTACTGTAAAACACCAAAAAGATATGGTTGCTAGGTAGAATTTCAAAAAGTACAGGTTTCTGAGAATTTTAGAAAATTTACCAAAATTAGAATCAAAGATTTTTGCAACCTGACTGTTGAAAATCATCATTTTTACTGAAAGAAATTGAAAAAAAATATGGTTGCTAGGTTAAATTCCAAAAAGTAATTGGTCTTTGAGAGCTTCAGAAAATTTACCAAAATAAAAATCAGTTTTTTTTTTTGCACTCTGATTATTGAAAATGATCTTCACTACTGTAAGGAATTGAAAAAGATATGGTCGCTAGGTAGAATTCCAAAAAATAGTAGGTCTCTGAGAGTTTCAGGAAATTTACCAAACTTAGAATCAAAGATTTTTGCAATCTGACTATTGAAAATCATCACTGA
>MJUU01042374.1:114485-141420 GCA_002080025.1 Modiolus philippinarum
GTGGTTTCAGAGGAGATAGCAAAAATGTGAAAAGTTTACGGACGACGACGGACGCCGACTGATGAGAAAAGCTCACATGGCCTTTGGCCAGGTGAGCTAAAAATTAAAATTTTTGAAATTCGCCCCTTTTGGGCACCATTTATCTCGTGAACGGTACATGCCACGTGAAATCAGTTAACATACTACTGATTGGAAATTTCCTCAGGAGGACAATGAAAGAAATCCCATCAAAATCCAATAAATAATAAAGATTCTACAGTCAAATATAAGAAAAACATCAAATTTAACCCTTTCTGGCCCCTTTTTTAAAGACGGGTGGGGCCACAATGACCAAAACTAAGCCAAGTCTTCCTTTTGTGCCAAGGAACATTGTGTTAAAATTTCATAAGGATTGATCGACTGGAACTAAAGTTATTGACCAAAAACAAAAGTGTCTACAGACAACGACGACGACGATGACAGCACCATACCAATATACGACCGCAAAATTTTTGCAGTCGTATAAAAAGTTAATACTTGTACAATTATCACCATAGAGAGAAAAAAATCAAATTGTCCACCCCATTGAAAAAAAAAAGACATAGCATTTATTGTTACATGTGACCACTCACGTATTAATTTAGTACATACTGGTTCTCAAAAGTGGGCTAATTTTCTGTGAATAAGTTAACTCAGCTGCTCATATTTGGGTCAACTGCTGTACTGTGTCAGTGTGTAAGCGTTCTTTCTTTCGGGCATGCATAATATCTAAGTAAGTGAAACCTCTAGTGTGTTTATTCCATCAGAAGGAATACCCTAGTGTATTTATGTCATTGAATTTCTGTCCTAGACTATTTTATCTATGTAGTGTAAAGAATTATCTGTTACAAGTGTACTAGAAGAAGCAAAAACCTTGATGTTTACAAATGTCAATAAACACTAAGAGCGTCAAAGTCAAAAAGCTTTATTTAAAGTAGATAAAAGATAAAACAATACAACATAAGCTCCAAGGAGCTTTTTAAATTGACTAAAACAAAAACAGACATAATTTAAGACACTCATGCAACACATGGGTACATACATTGTACATTTCTACACTATTTAGACATAATACTAATTATATTTTATCAAACGCATATTAGACAAAGCACAATTAAAATGCAGCACTAGCATACTAGATACAATACAATACAAGCACAAACAAAACATCAGGAACAAATTAAAATATACAAAAGCACATTAAGCAAAGCACCATCAACAAGCAGCAACATAAAAAGCCATATACATGTGATACTTTCAGTCTACCAATCTGTGAGATCAATGTAATTTTTAAGTGAGATTTGGGAATTTTAAGTGAGATTTTTGTTTGCATTGAATCTTACATGTTGTTATCAATAATCATGGCTTTCTCACTCTAAGTGGGTAGGATGTTCTTTTTTCCCCTGTCTATTTGTTTGCATGAGTATTTTCTAATAATACTGATACTGTAAATTTTGTTTTTGTCTTTTTTGTTTTTTGGTTTTTTTGTTTTGTTGTTGTTTATTTGTTTGTTTTGTTTGTTTTTTTTCTTTTTGTGTTTGTTTTGTTTTGTTTTAAGTTTCTGTAAAGTTTTGTTTTCTGTTGTTTTCTTTCTTGTGAAAAAATGGAAAGTTATCACTATAATTGCCACTTCCAGTTCTCTATTTAATGCATTATTAATAACACTGTCTGTTAAAAGTAATGCATTAAATACTATAAATGGAAGAGACCATTAAATGATAATGCCTTAGAAAAAAAATGAAAATAAAAAGTAATATAAAAAGACAGATGTTTGTTATTTTTCTTTACTAAGTACAAAAACTTGAAATCATCATGATCANGTTTAATTTGGGTTTTATACTTTCTACATGTACAAACACAAGCCAGAGATGGCTTCTGGTGAGTTATTTTGCAGTGGTTTCACCTTTTTGTTAATTTTTGTCATTTATCATTCAAAAAACAAATAGGATTCTGAGTTGAAATTTTGGCGATTGAAGACTTTATATTGTTTTTCACTGATATCCTTGTTTGCAACACTAAGTAAAATAACACATACATGGCTTCCCTCTGCTGTTTATTTAAAAATTATTACTTCCTACAGATTTTAATAACTGTCTAAACAGTTAATTATTTTTGTCTTGTTAATTTATTTTCACACATGCAACTACACACAGACACACGGGTTCATCAACTCTGATGTGATTTAAGTTTACCCCTGTTATAGCTGTCAAAACAATTTATTTCCGTGTTTATTTAGGTAAAAGTTTGAAATTTCTATGTAATATAATTTTCAACAGGTGTTCAACACCCTTGATAGGTCATAAATCAATTAGATCATGGTCTGTAAATTATCGCTGTCAAAACAATTTACTTCCGTGTTTGTCACCTGTGTTGTTTACCATGATTGTGTTACCTGTCGCCGACATCAGGAAATCGATAACTGATAAGTGGCATGTTATGTATATTTCCAAAACTGAAAAATGAATAATGATTTTTTTTTATGTTAGATTTCTATTTTTCAGTGGGATTTCAATATCACGCCGTGAGACCGTTAGGTGACCCAAATTTCCGTGACTTTTTGTCTCACGGCATGAGATATCACATGTATGAAAAGCAATACATTATTTGAAGCATAAAAACTAGTACTAATATAATAGTCACTGTTCACATGGTTCAGGTGCCAATTTTTTAGATTTAAACCTCGAGTGCATTTGTTTCTAACAAACGATACAAACGACAATGCGCATAGTTGTTTAGCCTGTTTGTTTCTGTTGAGAAATCATCGAGTAGTCATTTGTGTCATTATCTCACATTATGCGATGCATTTGTTTAAAATCCATTGTTTAATTATCAACAACATGTGTATGTAACGCAAATAATTTATTTTGTTATGTGTTCTGCTTGTTTACAAATACTATTTATATGTATTTATATTAAAAGATTAATGGGGCCACTATCTTTAAGCAAACGAAGCATTTGTTTCAACCTCACTTGTCGTTTGCAAAACGTTGGCGAACGAGGCTTATAGGAGGGTTTTTATTTACCTGGTGACGTCACAAGTAGAGAAATCTAGTAGTTGAAGGACTTTCGGAACTCTCTGGTTTTACCATAACATTACAATAGTGAACATATTTCCGAATGGAAATTTTGGCATTTATTTTCTATATGAAGGAATTGAGATAAATGCATGAAACTTTGGAATTAGGATTATAACATTATTGAAATTATCATATTTTTTCAAAATTGAAATATCTGGTGAAATAAAATATTTATGGCACAGTATATTACACGTAGCATGTGATGTAAGGTAAAATCCATTTGTTTTCAACCACTTAAATCACGTGACCAAACAATAACAAATAATCTGATTGGTTGTTCATAATTGATGACGCTATTAAAAACCCTCCTATTGATTGCATCATTTGCTGTTAGAAACAAATGCACTCCTGGTGTGCTACAGCCTACTGCCAGGGCAGGTGTTCTATCAACAGCTCCACCAAGTGTTTATTCCATTTTATGTAGATAAGTTAATGGGTTGTTTTTGCAAATTTGTTGAATTGCAAAATTGGACTAAGATGTTTTGATATGATTAAACATGTTATGATTCTAGGCTCGACCCTCCTTACTTCATCAAGTTCATTTTTTGCAGTAGTTCACAAAACTACCGGCAATTTTTTCTAGACTTTAAAGAGGATATCAGATGTACGACATTCATTCTTTCCATTCTGACGGTACTTGGAATGTCAATTTAAAACGGTTCGGAATATGACTAAACATCAAACAAAACATAAGACTAGAATATATAAATATTCTTCTAACTTAGCAATGTTTCCAGACTTCGATCTTCTTCCGCCATGTTGTCTGCGTACAGGTAACGTGACTTCCGGTAAGAAATTCGTCTGCTTATTATAGTCTATTTCAATTTTTTTTTCTACCTCATTTGTGTATGCACCGTGTTGTTCAAACTAGTAAAAACGAAACATTGGGTGCGTTATTTTTTTCATTCTGATGATGATCTTCATTATTTTATGATCATGCTGTCAAATAACAACATCAGGAACAAATGTCAAAGCTTTGTGTATGTCTATCTATTGTGTATTTAAGGGGGTAGACCTGGGGAAGCCTAAAATTTTCCGCTCGTTTAATTTTCTTAATATTTTCAGTATTTAAACTACACATGTTCATGTCGACTTTAAGCAATTTTCAACAATTTTTACCGTCCCGTTTTTTGTCTAGTGGTCATCAAAGATACCATGTTTCCTCATATTATTTGGTCCGTTCAGGACTTGATTGTGGTGTATAAAATTGGCTCTAATTAAATTTGTATTTGATTTAGAATTATTTCAAATGCAAAATTCTGTAGTTTAGACATGTGTGGAAGTAAGCATGAATAATGATGGTAAATTTGACTAGTTTGAACTGAAATAAGTGGGTGTTCTAAACAGTATAGGCTGAATTTTTTACTCTATTTTGATCACTTTCAAACACCTATTGTAAAAATTTCTGTCGTTTAATTTTCACCAAAAACTGAGAATAGAAAGAAAACTAGTAGATGTAAGATATATTTAAATATTAGAAAATTCTACCGTCCTATTTTTTCTTAATTTAGAATAAAGTGGATAAAATTCAATAAAATTGCTGAATCTTTACTATAAATTACCTCCCTTGGAAGAAATCTGACTTTTTCATATTTTCATTATCTTTGGACAGTGTTGCAAAAATGTAGGGTAAAATGCACTCATTACAAATAACTGGATGTTGTTGTATTTGTTTTAATGACGAAGTGAATATTTATTTGCTGTGTGGAAAAAATTTTACAATTTTAAAATTTTGATCATACCTATTGCAATGATTCTATTTGTTTGTGTAAGTAATAAAAAAAAGTGAAAAACAGAGTTATCTCCTCCTACCCCAGGTCTACCCCCTTAAATGTGTGATTGTTATGTGTCGGTTTCAAAAGTCCATAAGAGCTCATGTTTTAATATAGTGTTATTAAATGGGTATTTTCATATTAATCCTGTATAATGTCCAAGTACAGTCGTATTGGGTTGAGGTCACCTGTATTGGCCCGAGGCAAAGCCGAGGGCCAATACA
The DNA here is from genome assembly GCA_002080025.1 of Modiolus philippinarum. Lineage (NCBI taxonomy): Eukaryota > Metazoa > Mollusca > Bivalvia > Mytilida > Modiolidae > Modiolus > Modiolus philippinarum. The sequence goes on from MJUU01042374.1 coordinate 119,577, forward strand.
GGTGATCGAAACCCAATACGACTGTACGAGGACATTATGCAGGATTAATATGAAAATTCCCATTTTATGACACCTTTATTAACTGATGACTTAAAATTTCAGGCAATATCTTTACCAGTCTTAATTACAGCATGCAAATTTCGATATTACAAAGTCAAAACGGTATAAAAAAGATTTCTATTGCATTTTCAACTTCAAAAATTATTGCACTATCATGTTGTTTACAAATCCCCTTGATCTGGTGTGGTGTCAGTCGTACAAGCTGAAACGGGATGCGGCTGATGAGTACTATTTTTCTGCTGACAAGTACTATATAACTGTATAGCACAGTGTTAATATTTGGAACGTTATCAAAGAAATCTTCTGAGTTGTGCTGTGTTTATTTTTTATTCTCACTCTCAGTAATTCAAATCAATAGACAAAAAGAAAAAAATTTAACATATGCGAGAAAGACAAAAAACAGAGCGTAACTAAACCAATATTGCCGATTCATTTATACGGGGCATTTGCCCTGTATTAATTTTAATACAGGGCATCTGTCCTGTATAAATTTCTATACAGGGCATTTGCCCTTTATAAATTCTAAGTGCCAAAAACTTCTGGTTATATTAAATGGGCAAATCACGCTGTATTTTAAGTCATCAGTTAATAATGTTATGTACTGTACCGACGTTAAATAAAGCTTTTTGTATTTGCATTGTACAGTATTGTATTTGTACCGAAGTTACTGTCAATATAGTTTCTGCACATGCGCAATCATATATCTTACTTATTGATGTTTTCCGGTACAGGATCCCTTTAGGTTCCTCTTTATCATCTTGCAAATATTCATCTGTCACGTGACTTCCTACTTCTTGAACATTTGCCTTATAATCATCCTGATTTATCTATTCTGTTCTTGAAAGCGTTTATTGCTTGGAGCATTTACTATTTTCTCGAGTAATTTACTCCAAATTCGAGCTATTCTTATTCCAAATGAATGGTTCCTAAGATTTGTATTTGCTCTATGTTGTTTGACTAATTTTTTCGTGTTGGTTCTTGTATTATGTCCTATATCTGATTCACTTAGTAGTTTAACCACTGTGCTAGCCCCTGGTCATAATATCCATTTATGACTTTGAATGTTTCGATCATATCTCCCCTAAACCTCGTGTATGCTAATTTTGGCAACCATAGTTTTCTTAGTCGTTCTGGATAGACCTGGATATGATAGATCTTTCATCCCTGGAATTTGTTTGGTTATTCTTCTTTGAAGTGGGTCTCGATGGGGTATAAGCAGGAAGCGGGATTGGCCTTTTTAAGTAAGCGGGAAACGGGATCTTGGCAAAAAAGTGCACGTGAAAACGGGAAAAGATGTCGAGCGTGCAGCGGGAACCATTGAAAATTGAGCCCGTGAAACCGGGAAAAGGCCGGCTCTTTAAGAGTCTTTGTAAAATATTTTCCCGCCCGGGAAACAGGAAAATGGATAAAAAATTGCCGGGATTTCGGGAAAGGGACCCCCCATCGAGGCCCCCTTTGAACTCCTTCTTCTAGTTTGTCAAGATGCTTAATTTTGTAAGGGGACCATACAGAGCTAGCATAGTCTAAATGTGTACGAACCATAGTTTTATATAAAGGACTTAGCATCTAGATATCCAAATGTCCATCTAAGTGCGACAAAAGTGGAATTGGCTTTGTTTACCTTTTCTCATAAGAGTGATTTTCAAAGGATAGCTCTGAGTCATTTTGGTTGCATTTCTTAATTCTGATCATGTTCTTGATCGGCATTGCTGGACCCTTGATCATTTCTGATCAAACACATCAAAGACGGCTGTCAAATGTTCATTTCTATAAGCGTAAGAAATTCTGGACATATTCAAGATATTCTTTATTCATTTTACAAAATAGGTCGATATCGAGTTTTAAAAGCTTTAAAGGGGCATATTTTAATAAATTGTTGCCTTCATCATAAAAATGTTCAAGTGTGAACAGGAAAATTACCATGGCTAAAATGAACATGATCTTGATATACAATTTTGACCGATTTTTTTTATTATGTTCGTGATCATAAAATGATAAAGATCATGATCAAAATAAAAAAAATGCACCCAATGTTACTTCTGTAAAAGCCGCCTTTAGCAGGTAAACCACTTCCTTAGTAGACTGATTTAGTTCCTTTAAAAATTAGACACTGTTATGCAGTATGTGTTGTTGATGTGTCTTTTTATCCGCGCACTTGTAAATAATTTGCACCTATCGGTCTCGCGGCGGCGCAATCAACTAAAGTGATAGAATATTCAATCCTGATGACTGTGGTCACGAGTCGGTAGAAGTAGAAGTAGAAGCAGTTATTGGGGATTTATCAGACCTAATCAGTCTAAAAGATTCTAGGCTCTGATCAATCAATCAGTTACTGCATTTCCATGCTTTAATTTAGTATTATACTAGTATAAGAATGCGTGGTGTGTTCCGCATATTACGGAACCTATGTAAAAACTAGCTCTTTGCTGCGAGTAAGTGTATGCCGGTTATTGAATATTCACTTCACGGTGTTTTAAAACAAGCATATAAATAAAATACGATGAAATATGTGTTTTTTTCTTATTGGTCGCTAAAAGTTATTTGAAGTGATTTCTGGTGTTGTTTTTATTTTCGGTTTCCAGACATATCTCCTTATTGGTCGCTAGTTATTGGTCGCTAGCTTGAGCCTGGTCTTTAATTTCCTTGTTATTTACCTTGTTATATTTAGTTTATATATTTTTGTATGTGTTTTGCTGCCATATTTAATTGTATGTTGTAAATTTATAACGGAGAGGGCACTTGTAAGTTGGAATAACTTTTGTCCAACCCTATTGAATATGTTTCAATAAAATAATATTAAACTAAGAATATTTCATTCTGGGGGACAATGTTTAGCCAGAATATTTGGCCTTCATTTAGGGACCGACCATTTAACCTGAAAGGGGGGGGGGTTATGGTTTTTTTTTTCTGAACAGAAAATTGTTTTCGCGCTTCGCGACACCGAGAAACAAAACTATTTTTTGTTGCGATTGTATAAGCATTTGCCCTTTCGAATGACAGTTGGATTAGTTTGGTTCTTGGAATTTTAACAATAACCAACAAAATTGCATTCAAGTGGCAATTTCAATGACGGAATCTTTTATGTAAGGGTATGAAAATGCATTTATTTATTTTGTTACAATAGTGTATATGATAGATGACCTGTTAAAAAGTGTTTGAGAAGATTTAATGCATTCATAAAATAGGTATATCGGTATGCTGAAGGAAATAATTTCACGGGAAAGTTGCCATGCCTCTTTGTAAATTCACGTATTGCTTGTCGGTTTTTGGCTGCTTTGAAATCCCGTATCATGACTATTATTAGAGGTATAGTTCGCGAATCAAGCTTCCAAAAAAATGTTCACGGATCATACGTAAACCCTTTAAGTGTCACATGAGCGATATCAAAACATTATTAATTGAAAAGATACGCAATTCATTTAGAATTGGATCATCACTATAGTTCCTGGCATAAAATGCATATCTATTAATGCATGGCCTTTTCCATATAAGCACGGTAATCATCCCGGGGCATCAGCCGAGGGCTGATGTGGGTCGAGGGGTGATAACTGTGCGTATATGGAAACGGCTATGTTATAATCTGTTTGATATTAACTTTCAATTAGGAGTTATCGTAATATTCGTGCTGATATGGCCATATCACAGGGCTGATATGGCTACTCCAGAACGAAGCAGGCTAGTATGACTATATCAGACTGGGTATGTTGATCGACTGTTACTTCCTGCTATATTACATATGCAGAACAGAACACATCTGTGCTAATTGTGTAACGAATTGATGTTTAATAAAGTCTGGTATTTAAATTACCTTATAAACTGGTCTTGAAAGAGTATTATGGACTGCAAATGGGATAACTGTATTCACAAAGACAGCGAAAATGAACAAGCTAAGTTATTTTCGCTGTAGTAGTGAATACCACTATTCGAAGAACATTTTATATCGACAATGACCAGTTAATTGACAACCATTATGTTAATGTCATGGACAAACTACATATTTGAAAACTTATCTCGATGTACTTACAAAGGAATAAATAAGTATATATTGAATTGACACATGCACTTCCTAGCAATGAAGGAGGCAAGACAGAATACAACTGAATTGACAAGAACGAAAAGTAAAACTACCACAATTCCCGTTTGACATGGATTAAAATCTTCCATTTTCAAGCCTCTAAAGAATAATGAACAAGCAATTACGGTACAAATAACTTGCTTATTTATTTTATTCCTATTCTCTTTTTGCTCAAGGATTCGTTTCACGATTTGTTTAATCAAGCACACCGACGGTCGTATTCATGAAAGGGTCTCATTTTGGATCGCTATCATTACTCATATGGCCCATTTACGGGTCGTTATCATTTGTGACGGCTTAAGACTACCTTTTATCCGTCTCTTAACTGATATAAATATTAGGTTTAATAACTTTTGACTCAGAAATTTACAAACCACAGCAGTATCTTTCATTTTTCATTTTTATTTTGCTCTCCATTGTTTTATTTTTCAGTAAGGTTTCAAGACGACCCCCTCCCCAAACTAGTTTACAAAGTTAAAAAATACTTTCAACGATATCTTTGATCATTTTAAAATTATCCTAGTAACGAAATATTTTACACAAAAAAAATAAATAAATAAAACTGAAACAAACAAAAAAAGCAAAAAATAAATAAATAAATAAATAAATAAATAAAAAATAACAAACAAACAACCATAACCAACAGGTCCACCCACATTTTTGACATACTAGTATCTACATTTGTAGCCTTACAGTAATAAATACATGTATACCACCCACATTCTTATTGTATATCAATATAATAATATTTCCTTAAGCCTTGAAGCATCCAAAAGTTAGCGTTCAATAAATTGTCACCTCGTTGAATATATATTGCACTCGTAAGGTCGTGCAATATTAAATTCTACCTATGGATAATATCCCTCAATATTCATGCAATAACCCTGCAATAAAGTTGTTTTGCATATATTTCTCGAAGTCTTTATTTCTAAAATAATTGTTAAGCATATTTAATATTGAGAAAATTGATTTAATATTTGTATTGGTTTAGCTTTGGATTTGCCTATTGCTGAGATTTGATTTCATACAGGAAGATAAAATTCGTGAAAAGGTACCAATATCATCGTTTCCGTGAGTACGCCATATGCTATCATTTGGCTCGCTACCCTCAGTTCATATGCCTCACTACCTTTTGAACGGAGCTCGCTACCCTCCAGTTTTCCGTTCAAATAAACTTTCATAATTTGTGGTGATATTTCAAAATACTATCATATGAAGAAGAAATATATTATTATTTATGCACTTTTAAATCAGATATTCCTTTACACATAGCCTTTTAACAAATGTAAACTATATTTCCGCAACATATTCCATCTTTGATTTACCTGGGCTCTCTATCCTCCGTTCAAAAGCTCATCCCCTCAGCTTCCATTGTACAGCTTCCTACGGGGTGTATTTGTTCGTTCGAATTTTCGCACAAATTAATTATCGTGCGCAATTTGTCCAGTTACAGCGATTTTAAAGACTGAAAACTCGCCTTTTAAGAAGTTTTTTCGCCTTTAAAATCGCAATAAGTGGCCAAATGTGCTTGATAATATATAATAGCAATGAAATCAACATGCGAAATCACACAATCCGATTATTTTCACGTATTACGGACTATAACTTAATACATGCAGACGTATGCAGTAGTTCTTTGGATGACTACGAAGTTTTGCCACATGTAGAATTTCAGGGCTTCGAGATTCATCTCCATCGGAGCTTTGATTTCTATTTGTTTAGGGTAAAAGTTATTTGTTTACTTACTTACTTACTTACTTACCGGTTTACTAACGTTTACCGTAAACAGTAAGGCGCGATACATCACGCTACGGTCGGTCTCTATTGTGATAACGTCATCATTTCTCCCGTAACGACAGTGAACAAATATGGTGGACGGACTCTGATTATCATGTTGGGCATACCTTTGACGTTAAAAATTCCATCTAATGCCCGATTAGGGGGAGAAAAATCAGCTGTTAATTTACCCCAAATCAAGCCAAATGTTAAATTTACATCGTCGACGAAATCCGTTCATGATTCTAATAATAGCAAAGGAAAAACGGCAAAGAAAGGAGACAAAGGAGGGGCATTTGATCCGGAAAAGATAGCTGCTGAAGTAAGGTATGCCCAACTACAAGCAATATTTGATGCCGCACAAGACGGATTAACTATAGATGAATTTAAGCAAGCTATGAGGAAAACAGTTGGTCACAAAATGACGGATGATGAAATTGAGCTTCTGTTCATGAAAGTAGATGCAAATTCGGATGCCGTAGTTGACTGGGAAGAATATGTCACGTATAATTTGCTAGAATATCAAGGTAAAACACTCATGTTGGAAATGATGCGACAAAGACCATTTCCACCGGAAACCACTGAAATACCCAACCGACATCGTGATATGATAGTGTCTATTGCTTTTTATCCCAATATACAGAAAAGGGCAGGAGCAACCTATATAGACCACACTAAAGGCCGGTATGTAACACTCAGCAAAGAAGGTATCATGTCGATTTGGAGTTTGAAAATGAAGCATTTGAAAACTTATAATACAATATCAGAAATCGGTGACAGGTCTACACAGCCATGGCTACTGGATCTAGTGTGTATGTATAATGTGGGCATGGTTGCTTTATCTTCAACTGATCGTGATATTACAATATTTGACATACAAGGAAGTAATTTTCTTAAGAGGTACTACTTGACTGGGCTGGACGATTGTATTACATGTCTGACATATTGGGTCAACTTACAGGACTTGAACAACGCCATATTGTGCTGGGGCGATACTTCTGGGAGTGTCTGCGTTGTTGTATTCGATCAGTGTTTGCGAGGCGGTCCATTCGGTTCGTTCGGTGTGAAAAGAAATGCGTTTAAGAGAATAAGTGTTCCGGAAGTTATCAGAGGTTTCTACAAAGGAGCAAAGGGGTATCGATTCAACAGAATTCACGGTGACTGGGTTCTTCGCGTTAAGTATATACCGGAATTGTCTTCGTTTGTGTCTTGCTGTCAAACCTCAGAAAACTCTCTATGTTTAGTAGAATTTGAAAAGAAAAAGTCCAATTCAGTATTCAAAGTAATTAAGGGAATTCTCTGCTTTGATTATTGTCCTGAAAATAATATCATTGTTACCGGCGGGATGGATTATTGGATAAGGGTCTGGAACCCGTATGTAAACAGTAAACCAATATTCATTTTAAAAGGACATACAAAACCAGTCGGACACGTGATAATAAATTCCGGTGTCAATCAAACCATCAGCATAGACAAAGGACGTAACATACGGGTATACGATATGAAAGATCAATCATGCCTTCAACAAGTCAGTGGACGTGTAGTCAAGCTAGGGAAAGTTCCCTTATCAGCAGTTTACTTTAACCCTGCGCTACAGACATTAATCATTGCAACAAACCATCTAGCAGTGCTCCAAAAGTCAGAAGAAGATGAACAGGTAGCAGAGATCAGATCCCACAACAAACCTGTTGTTTCTGCCTTGTATAACAAGACATTCAAGTTTGTTGTAAGTGCATGTCAAGATTCTGTTATCAGTGTTTGGGATTTAAACAGTGGGGAGAAAATAATACAAACTGTGAATGCCCACGTTCGTGAAGAAAAGGGATTTGAAGTCCCAGTTGAGATAACCACTATGGCTTTTGATGGCCCACAAAGACGTGTTATCACAGGGGCAAGAGATGGCAGTGTAAAAGTCTGGAACTTCAATAATGGCAATTGTTTGCAAACATTTAATTCTCCTGGTGGTCTTGAAATTACCGGCGTTGTTAGCGTTCATCATCGAATATTTGCCACCGGTTGGTCAAGAGTGGTTCAGATATATATAGACGGTGGCACAGAGGAGCATCGCAAGGACTGGAAACAGAAACACACGGAAGACATTTTGTGCATGTCTCACTTAAGTCCAAATATTCTTGCTACTGGGTCATATGACGGTGATGTTGTTGTTTGGTCACGTGACACTGGTCAAGTATATTGTACTCTGAACGCCAGCAAAGGAACCAAACCAATCGGCGATAAAACAAAATCGAAACCCATAGAAAATCGACCGGATACAGGTACGGGGTTCAGCGACAGCTCCGATTCCACCTTCACACCAACTACTTTCGAAGTTATCGCTGCTGAAGAAGTTATGAAAATGAAAACAAGGAAAGCAAGTTTTTTGAAGCAAAATAAAGAAATTTTAAATCGTGTGAAAGAGAATGTCTTTCAGAAGGAAAACAAATGGTCCCGACAGCTAAACCGTTTGACCGAAACACCTGTGGATCACCCCTTATTGCCATTATTTCAAAGTCAAGCGTCTTCGCCGAGCACGGAAGGAGAAACTACCTCAAATATTGCCATAAGTAGAGCTATAAGCAGACGTGAGGAATATGATGAACTCTGTAAACTTTATGAATCAGCCGTGGAATGTATCTTGTTCCTTGAATCACGTGATCGAGAGAGCGGAGAAACAGCAATTATGATGACAAGTGGTGCTGAAGGATGGGTTAGGGCCTGGTCGATTCATCATCAAGGAGGCCTTCTCGGACAATTCAATGCTGCCCACAAAGTAGGAGAAAGTGTTCATACAATGGCTACTGACGAAAAGAATAACTTTCTTTTCACTGCAGATAGCTGTGGTTATGTTAAAATATGGGACTTGACAGAATATTGTACAAAAAACTTATTATCAGCTTCACAACGAGCAAGGCGGTGGGAGTATCTCAATAAAACGTTTACTTATGTTAGGTTTACATACTTTGATGAGCCTCCAGAAAGTTTTACTTCAGCAGAAAGGAAACCATTGAATATTGGTTTGAGGCCTCCACCTGCAATATCAATGCCGAAAACAACTCTAAAGTGGCCTCTCCTTGTCAATTCCTTTCGTGCACATACAAAAATGGTCAACAAGATTGAATATATAGAAGATGACAAGCTACTTATAACTGCCAGCAGTGACTGTTCTATTCGTATATGGACCCAAAACGGCTTATACATAGGAACCTTTGGGGAAACATGGAGTTCGATTCCGAAAAGGCTTTCTCGTGTACCAACTGCAAAAATACGAATCCCTACAGACTTGCATCGATCAGGTTCATCTAGTACCCTTAAGGTATTAAATCAAGGACGTTCTGGTTTGTGGACGATGGCTATAGATGCTGCCAGGATATTAAGTCGGAGTCGCCCAGAGGAGGAAGAAGAAGTTGAACAGGAGTCATATACTCCATCCTCGTATAGTCAAACACCGAGTATTCAAGTCGAACATGAAACACCCAAATCTGCCCCTCCTACTCGTACTAAAGTGAAAAAGACCAGTGGTAGTGATATACTCGGCAAGTCATATAAGAAAACGATGTGTCATAGGATGCCGCCAACGATGGATAAGTTTATTGAAATAAATTCTTCGGTAAGTATGCAAATATACATGTACATTGTACTTGAAAATGAAAACAGTACATAGGCAAAAGCCAGAAAAGTAAGCAAGAACCGAACCGTTAGTCTAACACGAATAATCCAAGGACAATGGCAACATCGATAAAAACAAACACGTATTACAATTAGTACGGCACAGAAGAGAAAAATGAAGAAAAGCACATACAAAAATGAGCAGCACGGACTCGATAAAAAACATGGGTGAGGTAAGGTGCACCGGTAGAGTAAGCATCACCTGCTTCTTATAAGACACCCGCCGTGTTGAACATGTCAACTCCGGTACGGTAACGCCAAATCCGGTAAGAGGAAAAACAAACTTTAGCTGTAAAGAATAATATGATCTGTTGTCACCTAGGAAAGAGATATACCAATGCCGAATGGCAGTTGGAGTTAAGGCCAATTCGAAGTAATTGACGATGTCCTACAAAATTCTGATTTTTTGCATGATGATTGCTGAGCTTAAGACACATTGAAATATAAAAAAATGTGGTACCCGTACTTGTTTTCGTTTCCCAGTAGATTGAAAATCGCCCAGTTTGAGCTAAAATTACATTGAATATATAGGGAAAGTGGGTTTTGACGACCACAAAATCAGAATTAGAAATAGTTATATGTCCTACGGTTTTTAAAAAACTAACATACTCATTGTGAAAATAAGTTTACCGACTTGGAACTGCAATGCGTTTCTCCATTATTTACACAACTTTTTTTTACTGACAATGCCCATTCGGTTGTATTAACGCTTGCAAAGAACAAAAGAGGTGTTATGTTTTACAGACTTTCATGACCTTCATATCGACAATTATTCTAAGTTGGTAGTTTCTCGTCATGAAGTACTTTTATTGCACTAAAAATAAAACATTTTAATATTCGCCCTCTGAAATGTTTTCATCAATTAAAATTTAGTCAGTTAGATTTTTATAATAATTGCGACTAATTAAACACAGAACACTGCAAATGAATGAAACAAATACAAGCAATAACTCGCATTTAAACACTCAAGCGCATATTGGTGGTTCATCGGGGAGGGTTCCAGCTGTTGGCACCCCCTTTTTCGAGAACTGTTTTAAATTTCGTGCAGAATTGATGTAAACAAATCGACTGCAACCCCATCGGAACCCCCTTTTTCGATGCCTGGATCCGATTGACCATATTGCGAATATTCGATTGTGTTTGAAAGAGAGTATCATTGCTTTTTACAACAATATTACAAATAGTTGCATTTTCAATAATTCTAAGACAGTTTTTAGCCAATAGAAAAAGTTCATTGCAATAAAGCATACTTTGCTCTTGAAGCATTCATTCGATATAATTTTGCATTTAACACAGTACATCTGCATTATTCGACAAAAAAATCCGATGATCAGCAAAATTTACATTTTAATTGATGTTAAGAGTTTCCCAAAGAATACGACATTTGTCATTTCCTCCCGAATGTCTGGACTAAACGATTTCCAGATAAATGAAAATGTTAGGGAAAAAATGAAAAGGCATTTATATACTGTACCTTCATTTTTTTCATTTAATCTCCCAAAAGCGGCGTTGAATAGACATTGATTAAATTGACTTTCCAAGGTTAATCGCTAATATTTTAAAAACTCACGAAAGAACATGTATAGACTGCGATTTATTTTCAAACAGTACCTCTTTGCGAATATTTATATTTCATAATTTCAAAACCAAACCATCAAATAGTCGAGGAATATCAATTTAAAAAACAGCTCAGAAGTCGCAAGGCATGGAGTGATATTGAATTTGTCTCTTAGTATAAACTTATTTTATTCATATAAATATTCATACATATATACAATTCATACAGAGCATAAACAGAACAAGCTAACATGCTTATGTAAATCTGTTTCCTCATTACATACAACATAATAAACATGACAATAAAGCTCGTTACATTACGAAAAATATTGATACATGAAACGATATCTGTAACTTTGACTGTTATATAAGATNGAAAATCTAAACATCTTAAAACACTAGAAAATATAAATGATAATTACTGTAGTGTGTCAAGGTGTAAATCGTTTACTCTTAATGATATAGTTTTGTACTGCAACAAAAACTTTCGCATTTAGATCATCAGATAATTCAGGAGATCCAAAAATTAGGCAACTATTATTTAATATATAATTTGGAACAAAATTCAAAGCTGCAAAAAGAGCCTGTCTAAGTAGAAATATCTTGGACAATGAAAGAAAAAGTGGGAGGGAGATTCTAAGGCCCCGCAAACACAATTTGGAGAGTCAACAAGATTTCTCATGAACAAATGTTTTAAAGAACTGCAATCCATACGTATTCTAGTGTGCAAAATCTGCCCCAGTCTATTACCAGCATAAAAATATGGCGGGATTCTGTTGTCATTATTACTAATCTTGTCCTGAAACAAACTAAGTGTTTCACAGTTCCTGATATTTTCAGGAAGCTTATTCCATTCTTTTATAGAGGAAGGTTAAAAATAATCAGAATACAAATTGGTTCTGGTCCTAATCTCTAATAAATTACTAGATTGTCGAGTATTATGATCATGGTGATCAGAAATAGAAATAGGAATAAGATTGCTTAGGTATTCAGGGGTCTTATCATTCACCATTTTATTAAAAAGAACGAGTTTACGTTTCACCCGCCTGTCAGAAAGCTTTTCCCAGCCAGTTTCTTGATATAACTTAACATGAGAAGTCAATTTTGTCCCCCCCCCCGTCACAATTCTAGCAGCGTCTAACTGTACATTTTCCAATTTATTTATCAAACTCTGATTTTTTTGTGTCCCAAATGACGTCAGCATATTCTAAATTAGGACGAATGAAACAAAGATATATTTTTTCCAGAGAGAATCGATCAAGAGTCATCCGTAATTTTCGAAGAATATTACCTCGTTTATAAGCCTTTTTGACAATATAATCCATGTGGTCATGCCAGAATCCAATATTAGAAATTACAACTCCTAGATGTTTATGATTATCTACTGTTTGTTCATGAGTAAATGAGGGTGAACCGGTTTATTGGATTTCCTGGATATGATCATCGATTCGGTCTTCTGAGCATTAAATTTTACCAACCATTTCAGAGACCAATTATGTATTTTTGTCAAGTCGTCATTTAATATATCAGCAGCATTTTGTGGGCTATCAACAACTAGGTATAAACTCGTATCGTCAGCAAAGAGTCTATTTTCGGCATTTATATCTTCAACAATATCGTTTATAAAAATAATGAAAAGCAAAGGACCTAGAATTGACCCTTGAGGCACACCGGCCTTTATAGGTAACCACTCTGAATTACACCCATTGATAACAACCCTTTGAAACCTCCCATCTAAATAATTTACAAACCAATTTAGCAAGTTCCCACAAATCCCAATTTGTTGTAATTTGAATAATAGTCCCTTATGCCAAACTCTGTCAAAAGTCTTGCTAATATCGCAGAAAACAACCCGCACTTCCTTTCCACTATCTAAAGCTTTACCAAATTCATCCGTGATGTTAACTAATTGATTAACAGCGGAATCTCCTTTTGTAAAACCAGACTGGTGTTTGAATAGAATATTATAATCAAGTAAGTAGTTGTGGATATACTTATATACACAACGTTCAAAACATTTTGATATAACACTTAATAGCGATATAGGCTGATAATTCTTAGCTTCATTCGGTTTGTTGCTTTTGAAAACAGGAGTAACATTAGCTCTTTTCCATCGACTTGGAAAAAAAGCTTTCTGTAACGATAAGTTAAATAGTTTACACAAAGGAAACTTAATAATAGAGGCAGCCTCCTTCAGCAATCTTGGATTGATTAAATCCGGACCGGAAGCTTTATTTGGATTTAAGAACCTCTTCGACATCATCCTCTGTAATATATATATTATTCATGCTGTGTCCAAATTGAACCAAATTTGGTAACAGGCTATTAGAATTGTCAATTTCAGACTGATCTGCAAAATATTTGTTAAATATATTTGCTTTTTCTGTTTCATCAAATATAAGATTATCGTTCACTAACAGTGGAGGTTACCAGGGATGGGGTAATTGCAATTGATTGCAATCAATTACAATTTTTGAAGAAATTGAAAGTAATTGCAATTGAGTTTTATTTCAATTACAAGTATTTGAAAATATTTAAATACAATTTCAAAAACTGATGTAATTGCAATTACTTTTCAAATACTTTTCAAATATATTGCCCAAGATGATGTTTGTTTTAAGAATCAGTCTGAGCAATTTTGAGCCAATAAACAAAATTAAGATTAACATAATTGGACATGTCACAATTTGCAGTGTTTATTTAATCATTAATTATTATAGACAATCAGTAGATTTACACAAAAGACTTCATCCAATGCCTTGGGCATTAATATCCTCAAAAACAAGGTGTCTAATTATGTTTCCATATACATGTATTTCTGATGTAATTTTAACTAGTTCAATAGTGCCAAATATTAACTTTTTCCACTCATGACTTTACTGAGGGTATTTGATGAATTTTATCAGCTCATGTAGAGAGAACTTTTAGAAGGAAATATTGACCAGAACATTGCAGAATGGATGATAAAAATTTGAACATTAATGTTGAAAAAACAAATACTTGGTCCATCTACTTTGTCTTTTATCTCCATATCTACATGTACATGTGTATTTGAATTTACCCAATTATACGTTTAAAATTGTTCATGCAAACTATAAAGAAAATGTTAATACATAATCGTTCTGATAATTTAGAACTGCAGTAACACTATCGACCAAGTGCGAATCGACGAGATCATTATGGTAGTCAACACAATATATGCTATTGTTGAAAAAGTCATTATTACCGTTGTAAACATTATTGATTTTATGAAAGTAATAATACCTTTATCGGAATCGCATCTATTGTTTAGACTCTGATAATAATCCCATCGATTCGCACTTGGTTGATAGTGAGTAAAATCCGGTAAAAATATTCTATAATACAGAGTATGTTGATAGACGATAAATTTGATGATGAATTTTTCTTAAAATGTAATTGCAATGTAATCAAATACTTTTTCAAAGTATTTGAAAATAATCAAATACTTTTCAAAAAATCACAGTATTTGCAATGTAATGTAATTGGGGAAAAATGCAATGTAATTGAAAGTATTTAATTACTTTTTAAAGTAATTGAACCCAACCCTGGAGGTTACTACCTACTGACTCACTACCTTTAATTCCGGAAACGTGTTTTATCGTACTCCACCAATTTCTAGATGTCGCCGGTTCATTTACCAATTTAGATATTAATTCATTACTATAATCATCTTTCGACTTACGGATTAAGCAGGTAACGCAGTTTCTAATTTTCCGAAATTTATTCCAATCAGCCACGGAGTAAGAGCGCTTAGCCTTACGGTGGCATCTATTCTTTTTTCGTATCATCTTCCGAATGTGGGTAGTTAGCCAGCGTGGACATTCTTTCCTTACTGTAATTATTCTATTGGGTATAGACATTTCGACCGCTTTTAAAATTGAATCGGTTATTTGTTCAGTAATCAAATCAATATCATCGGATTGAAACATATTATCTCACGAAGTATTAGACAATGTGGTTTTAAAATTAACGTAATCACCACGCCAAATCTTACGCTTAAATGTTTTCGCACGAATTTTTGGCGAGTTAAAAACCCAATTACAGGACAGTGATACCTCGTTTGTTCTAGTAACGGTGGTCCAACCCCGGTATATGATAAACTGTTATATTAGATCGATTATAGTGGACGAGTTTTCCGTAAAATGTGTCGGCTCATCAATCAGCTGAGTTAAACTGAATTCAGTTAGTAAGGATTTAATTTTAGTATTAGAAGGATCGCGCTGGTTGTCATTAAAGTCACCCGTTATAATAATATGATCAATATTATTATCGGGTAATGCGATATCAAAAGAATTCTCAAGTAATGTCCAAATATCTGGATTACTATTAGGAGGAATATAAAATGTACCATATAATACATTTTTCCCATTGAGTTTAAGTTGTAACCACACACATTCTAGGTTATCTAACTCGATATCAAATCGTCTGGTTGCGTTTATATTTTGTTTGACATAAACTATTACTCCACCCCCATTTTATCAGGACCCCTGTCTCTTATTACAGCTACTGGAAAATCTACTGAAACTTTATTTTCTATTTAGAAATATTTATAATCCCATACATTAATCCATCACCACTCAATGATACAATTTGACTGCATTCATATGATATGAGATTAACCTTCCGCGGAAAGATAAAATGCCTATGTTTGTAAAGGTGTTTTGTTAGGCGTTAACTATGCTGTATGCATCGTGTTTTAGGTTAAAAAAGAAAACACTGTTTTCGTAGGTCGTATAGTTCTTGGTCTATGCATTCTGACAAATGGAGCTGACAATATAGCTGACCCTAGAAGTATCATTATTCCATAAAAACATGGCGACTATCTCTCCAACCTATGATCTTTGTTATTTTTCTGTTGTTGTATCTGACGGTGAAAGCGTTGATCTATTGCCTATCAGTATCATGTGTTTTGTAGAGACCGTGTCTCATGTGCATTTCTCCATATCCATTCATGGGGACATTATGTTTTATTTTTTGTCATTTTTTGCCGATTTTGTTGTTTTTTTTTTAAGATGACAATTCTAACGTCATAGATCTAGGTGTTTTACGTTCCCATGAACGTCAGACAATAGAAAGGAACGTCACTAAAAATTTTCAAAACAAGACAACACCATGCAGATGGCGTTCAATTACGTCGACTTGACCTTAACATATGAGTCATGGTCTCATGTTCATTTACCCCATATCCTTTCGTAAAATACCATACGGCGGTCCACAAGATCATGATGTCGACCGTAAAACTTCTTTAGTAATGACTTCAAGTTATGGGTAGCATATCCTTAAGTAGCCTATTTGTAAGCTCTATCAATGTAGTCACCAGAAGGAAAGGTAAAAAGAAAAAAAAAGAAATTCATTAAATTCGATTGTTTTGATGCTATCAAATTATCCGAAAATAACCAAATGTGGCCTTATTTTAAGAATTAATGAAACACAGCCAATCAAAGATTGCGAGCCCCCTACCCCTTTTTGGACCCCTCCTCTTGTAAAAAAAAGACAAGTGCTTTTGAAACTAAATTAATTATTGTAACTGTAAAACACCAAAAAGATATGGTTGCTAGGTAGAATTTCAAAAAGTACAGGTTTCTGAGAATTTCAGGAAATTTTCAAAATTAGAATCAAAGATTTTTGCAACCTGACTGTTGAAAATCATCATTTTTACTGTAAGGAGTTGAAAAAGATATGGTTGCTAGGTAGAATTCCAAAAAATAATGGGTCTTTGAGAGTTTCAGGAAATTTACCAAACTTAGAATCAAATTTTTTTGCAATCTGACTATGAAAAATGATCACTGATACCATAAGGCATAAAAAAAGACATGGTTGCTATGTAAAATTTCCAAAAAGAAATTGGTCTTTGAGAGTTTCAGAACAATTACCAAAATTAGAATCAGTATTTTGCACTCTGATTATTGAAAATGATCTTCAATACTGTAAGGAATTGAAAAAGATATGGTTGCTAGGTAGAATTCCAAAAAATAGGCGGTCTTTTAGAGTTTCAGGAAATTTACCAAAATTAGAATCAAAGATTTTTGCAATCTGACCATTGAAAATGATCATTAAAACTATAAGACATAAAAAAAAGATATGGTTGCTAGGTAAAATTCCAAAAAGTAATTGGTCTTTGAGAGTTTCAGGAAATTTACCAAAATTAGAATCATATTTTTGAAATCCTGGTGTTCATACTAGCTGATNACATTAAAAAGTTGCTTAATTACAAAACTTCATGTTGGAATTTCAATAATTATTAGCCTT
Source organism: Modiolus philippinarum (assembly GCA_002080025.1). Classification (NCBI taxonomy): domain Eukaryota; kingdom Metazoa; phylum Mollusca; class Bivalvia; order Mytilida; family Modiolidae; genus Modiolus; species Modiolus philippinarum. The sequence goes on from MJUU01042374.1 coordinate 136,981, forward strand.
TGACATTTTCAGGAAATTTACCAAATTTGGCACCGGGGTCTAAATTCCAAATGCTTAGAACGTATTCAAAGAGCAATTCAAATAATTCCTCATGAAAATATAAACCACAAAATCGAAATTATACATAGAGTTCCAGTCGTTCTGATGAGTACTAATTGTTTAACATTTTTTGGTCCCTTAAGGGCATGCCCCCAGGGGTCATAGCAAAATGCCGCTATCATCAGTAAATGAGATGCGTATAATTGAACTTGCATACAAAGTCTCAGCTTCCAAACATGAATACTTCAGAAGATTTCACTTATTACTGGATATCTCGAAATACATTTTCGATCATTTTTCCGCCCTGAGGGCAAATTTCAAGATTCCGAAACCTTCGGCACAGACAACTTTTATAGTGTTACTTATACCCTTATTACAAGGCTTCTGTGATTTAAAGTGTAAAAGGAGTTCCAGCGGAATCGATTTTTTTTCGTTTTTTGGACCCCCTAGAGGCCATGCCCTGAGGGGTCATACCAAAGTTCCAACGCCCTCTGTGAAGTTGCTACATAATATGTGAGTCGATTCCCGAGTTTCAACTTTCTAGCCCAAATGGCCTTGGAAATTTCTTCAATTATTGGATATCGCGAAAATTCGTTTTCGTCCATAATTTGCCCCTAGGGAGTTTGACCTAAATTCCGAATCAACAGTGCACTACTTCTGATCATACTCTAGTATGGTGCCAAGTTTCAAAAAAGTTCCAGAGCTATTGGGGAGCATTATAAACGCACGTACGTACGTACATACGGACGAACTGCATTACATAATCCCCCCGCTTTCGCTAAGCGGAGGATGATAATTCCAAGGCACCCACAAACACTTTTAAGTATGACAGCCAAAGCCGTATAAATAGAATCGAAAAAGAGAATGACTATATAGGCTTAGCCTCATATCCAATTGAATTCCTTTGTTTGCTTTATATAAACAGTAAGATATTTTTAATTGAATTGAACCGAAGAAATGCAAACGCCTCTAATGCATCTTCTTCACTTTATTAATAGTTGGATAGATTTGATCAAAATAGAGAAAACCATATAGCCGGACTTGCGATTTAGAATCTTTTAATTTAATTTTATTTTCGAAAGTGTCAAAGACAAGGAAATTCTACACAGTCATACCTAAAGGTCTTGTAAATGAAATGACAAACTTTCTTCAAACTTGGTATGTAAAACGTTCACTCTAAGAATTCAGGGCAGGGATCCGGTCAACTGGTTCTTGAGTTACGTGGCTTGAAACAATAGAAACATTAAAATTCTGTTAACTTTGGGGTTCCCTACTTGTGAATGAAATTGTAAACAGTCTTCAAAACTTGGTATGCATTTTTTTATACTAAGCTCAGTGAGAGTTTTCGGTCAAAGTTTTTCTTTTCATTATTAAAATCAAAGCTCCGATGGAGCTGAAACTCGAACTTGAGCCATGAAAATCTACACTTGGCAAAACTTCGTAGTCATCCAAAGAACTGCTTCATACGTCTGCATTTATTAAGTTATTCCGTAATACGTGAAATAATCGAATTGTGTGATTTCGTATGCATGTCGATTTCATTGCTGTAAATATATGCAATACCGACATATCACTGGTAAACAAATGTTATTTTCATCTTTGACAAATTACTGCGCGGCAGGCTTGTTGATCCGAGACACAATATAAAAAACTAGTAATTTGATAAATACAGATTAATACATGGGCATTTCCATATTGGCCTGGTTATCATCCCGAGACACCCTTATTGGCCCTCGACTTCGTCTCGGGCCAATATGGGTTGATAACACGAAAGGTCTGGTTATATAAACGAGCAGACTTTGATAAACTGAATAAAAATATAAACGACTTTGATTGGCAAACAACTCTAAATTGTTGCCACGATATAGACTCAATGGTCATAAAATTTACGAATACTTTTTTAGAATTTGTCAATCAGTGTATACCCTCCAGGACAGTCTCGTTCAAACAAAAAGATAAGCCGTGGTTTAATACTGAAATAAAAAAAGAATTGAGGGTTCGTGATCGACTTCATGCAAAAGCTAAAAATTCGACGTCCAATTATTATCAACAAAAGTACAAAGACCAACGTAATAAAGTAAATAACATGATTAAATATGCCCGCGAACAATTTTATTTAAGTGCCAACGCAATAATTGACACAATATCTGTAACCGATTCCAAAGCTTACTGGTCCCTCATTAAAAAATTAATGAAAGGGTCCAAGTCCGACTATTCAATACCCCCTTTGTTTGATACTAATCTCCATGAATATGTGTATGATGATAAGAGTAAAGCCAATTTACTAAACCAGTTCTTCTGTTCAATTTCTTCTCTCGATGATAGTGGAAAAAATGTCCCACAAATGACTCGGCGTACAAATTCATCACTCTCCAATATTGTGATTTCCGAACAAGACGTTAAGGATATATTAAAAAATTTAAAACTAGGCAAAGCTAGCGGAAGTGACACTATTAGTCATCACATGCTCAAAGGAACCGCTGATTCAATTTGTAAACCTCTTCTTTTTCTATTTAATTATTCTCTTCAATCGGGGATTTTCCCATCACCTTGGAAAATGGCAAGAATCATGGCATGTCATAAAAAGGACGAAAAATCCGACCCATTTAATTATCGACCAATTTCTTTACTAAGTTGTGTTGGGAAAGTACTGGAAAGATGTGTATATAAACATATTTATAATTATACTATTGATAATAATCTGTTATATGCATATCAATCTGGCTTTCTTAAGGGACATTCAACGATTTATCAACTTCTTGAAATTTATCACAGAATTTGCCAAAATTTAAATGATAAGAATTTTTCCGTTTTGATTTTTTGCGATATATCAAAGGCCTTTGATAGGGTTTGGCATAAGGGACTAATTGAAAAACTAAAAGCTTATGGGTTAGAAGGAACATTGAGTGACTGGATTGGCTNGGCACCGCAAGTTTGATGGTCGGATGAAGCGTTGAATAAAGTACATCTATTTAGAAAATACTTAATACATGTTTTACGAAAGGAGATGGTGTAAATAAACATGAGACCATAGCACATATGAAAACTCTAACTGCAATAAATTTTAATGAGCTGTATGGCCATTTTGGAAATTTATTCCTCATCAGCAGCACTAGAATCCAAACTCAGGAAATCCACAATTTCAAAAAAATGTTAAAAATGCATAAAAACCAAACGCAATCCCAATAATTAGTAATATTAAATATAACTAAGGACAAAACTACGATAGAGGGAGTTCAACCTAGGGTTTTAGAATTTACACCAATTTAGATAATAGTTTTAAACAGAGCGTACACTCATGAGCAATGACACCATATCTAAGAAAAATAAAAAACACACATCTCAACACGGGGAATTGTTTTACCAACTTCACACTGCATTAAAAGACAAACTATTTTACGAAAGGATATGGAGTAAATGAACATGAGACCATAGCACATATGTAAACTCTAACTGCATATCAAAGTGCAAATAAGACAATTGAACCGAAAGGAATAAATAAGCACTTAACATTTTGCCGCTAGCGGAGCAGGACATGCTTACCTTTCCGGAGCACTTGATGTCACTCCCGGTTCCCTATGAATGTCATAGTTCTGAATGTCGTCTTTTTATTTCCGTGCCTTGTGGCTGTATCACGTCCTTGTTTTGTCTTTGTTTTTCTGTGTTCACGATTTTGCCGTGTCTGTGGACTTTGATTTTTGTAATTACCACACTCCTTGTTCCTTCGCTATTCCACTGCCGTTGTTTAACAACTGAACTTGTATGCATGTGTTATAAATTTATAGCTTAAATACAAATGAATTAGTAATTTCAATGTACTGTATTTACAATTTTGGAAACTGTTTCGATATATATATTCTTTTCGATAGATTGCTGTGTACCGATGCCTGCCTTTCTCGGAACTAAGTGTAGACGATGATCCAACGAAGGTGAAGATTCTAGACGAACTTAGAGATAAGTATTACGGAGGTTCATTGCTTTTCCGAATGCGGGGAGATATGCGTCCGAAGGAAAAGGGACCCGCTCTTGTTGGATTATACAATAAGATAACAAACAGGCCTCCTTTGCCTAAAGGAAAGAGTCAGACAGGCAGAATAAAACGGGCCCAGAACAAAATTCAGAAGAAACCAGATTCCTTTTTTGCTGATCTTACACTCAAAGAAAATCCCCAGGAAACGGATATGATCGACAAAATATTAGACGAAGTTCCTGAAAATCACCAAAATACATAATATATTATATAGAAATCGAATGACTTTGCTGTTCATTTTGGGTATATATATGAGTTTGCTACCATTTGTCGGTTTATTTTCATTTTTGGATTAACATTGGATCCTTTATTGGGAAAACACATTGAAAGATCTCCTCAGATGATATGCTAGTACTAGGTCAATTGTTCTT
>MJUU01042375.1:0-101834 GCA_002080025.1 Modiolus philippinarum
ATCGATGAAGACCATTAACAGTTAAAAGAAATGTGCTTCATGAATAACGGTTAAGGGCAGTTCTACAATCCCATAATTTTCGGATACATGTAGTACTGTTAAAAACAACCAATATATATTTTTGTATTTTATTACAGAATGAACAGGTATATCAGTTTAATTAACAAGACACTCATATATACATGTTTTCTACTCGAAAAGCGACAAATGAACTGTACATGCGACACGACAAATTCACCAAAATTTTGAAAGACCAGGGATATCGCTGGTAATTCATGTATACCAATAAAATTCATATAACGAATGAGACATGGGTTTTCGATATATAAAATACATGTTAACCCCCACCACATATGACCTTGCATTACCGAGTGGTAAAATAGGCGCTTGACAGGGCGGAATTACACAAAAACTTCGGTAAATAAGGTCTATTGGTCGGTACGGTAATCTTGGTTTTCCGATAAAAACAATAAAAAAAATATTTTAGGGTTTCTGAATAGTTGATGGGCTGAAATAGCCCCCCCCCACCCCCACCCCCATTCCCCAGCACTCCAACTATGAACCCTACCTACTTTCCGGGGTCCACATACATCCTTCTTCAAAATAAAACATTTAATCGTGAGCATAACCCACAAGTAATGGTGGAACAGGGCCCAGTTTGGGGAAAATTTTGTTTTTGGGAAAAGTTTACATTACTTCAAATTGTCAACTGTTACCTCTCATTTATAAAATAATTGTATGAAATGATAGCATCAGGTATATTAGTAATCATGTCAGAGAACCCACATAAATTCAATTAGTATACCCAATAAGTTATTATTTTTTTTTAATCTCACCCCTAACCTTGTAAGATATTGACGTCAACATGACGATCTTTCACGAAATTGTGTAAGTTCAATGGCCCATGAAACCTTTCATAATTCTGACAAGTGTTTTTGTCTTCAATCTAATGTCCTTTCTTGAAAAAAAACATGCCAACATGTTAACATTATATTAATGTAATTTAAATTGCCAAAGTATTAATTTTAAATAGACATACCGTCTTGAACATGCCATGAGGTATGAGTAAAGCTCATTGTTGAAGGCCTCATGGTGACCTCGAGATGAAGAACAACAAAAAAGCCTTGTTGTGTTGCTTAAATGTTTTATAGTTTTGCCACGTGTTTGTAGAGACTTTGTCTCATTTGGGTTTTTGCATTTACTGCATATCCCTTCATTGTTCATACAGAACAGATCTTTGAATATTTTTGTTATCACTACAGTTTATCATTCTATACTATTTGGTATCTTAAGATTTCTTTGTCGATTTTAACCCAATATGTTGCCTACAATTGATGGAAATTGGAATTTTCAGCATTTCAGATTTATCCAAAATTCACTGTTATATCGTTATATAAGTCAAATTGCAAATTTGTCAATTAATAGTTATAGGTCTGTCCTTAGCTGAATTTTGGCTTTTCTACTTAGATTATGTTAAGTGTTCTCTACCAGCTTTTACAAATTTTTGGTTTCTGGACATCCAAATATTTTGGCTTTTCTACTCAGATCATGTTAAGTGGTCTCTACCAGCTTTTACAAGTTTTTGGTTTCTGGACTTCCAAATGTTTTGGCTTTATCTGCACTGATAAGACATAAGTTGTCGAAATGCGCATATACAGAAAATAAATTAACAGTAACTTCGGAAAGTGTGTTATCTAATCGTTCTAAGTGACACATTAGATACCTTCAAACAGGGAGTGTTAAATATTACTCTAAATACCCGAAAATTACATTATTGCTTATTTTCGGTCTCAGCTATACGTTTGTCATCTTTATACCATTATAAAGGAACGGCAGTAGAATACCGAAAGAACAATGGAAGCGATGACCACAAAAATCGAATACCGAAGACACGGCAAAAACGCCAACAGAGAAAAACAAAGACAAAATAAGGACGTGAGACAGCTACAATGCACGGAAATTAATAGACGATATTAAGAACTAATATCATCATGTGAACTCCCATGAAAACCGGAGTGACATTACGTGTCCTGCTAGGCTAGCGGCACTTATCACACTATCACTGAGTCAACCCAGGGTTGAGTCAAAAGGTGTTATGTCAAATGTACACGAAATGTTCAGAACGATGCAAAATACGAACATTTTCGACCCTACCCCAGTAACCTTCTAAGAACAAATGACATCTGCAAATCAAATCATAACAACATTTATGTATTTAGTAACTATGGTATACATTTATTGTATATGGCTTTTATTCACATATTCCAAAATCATTTATGCGACCTCAGATTTTTATCAACCAAAATACAAATACAAAACGGTTATTTTCCTATTGTAAGAAATATCATATTTTCAACGTCTAACTTCCCAAAGTGCATTTATAAAATAAAAATCCAACACCTTTATGTGAAGATGACTACACCTAATGTCATTCAAAAGTAAATCGTTCGACTGTATATTTTTCAAAACCTTCATTTAAGCAGAATCCCCTAAACCCTTGGCTATATTGCAATAGTTTTAGAGATCTTTGCAATGAAGCGAGTAAAAATATGGTTAAAATGAATATATATGAATATTAGTGGCCTTATGCTGACATTGATTGATTCTAAGACAACAAATAAAGGGGACACTGAGAGCTTTCTGTCTAGATTCGATTTTGAAAGGGCCGTTAGAACACTTAAACCATCCCTTTCAATTGAAGTCTACTTCAGGGACAACGTTTTCTTACATCGATGATATTTTTAAAAATAATGGTACATGTAAACTTAGTCTTTGAATCCTTACTTGCAAATAAGTCTTGGCATGTCTTTTTCCTAAATATCGACAATGTTGTCATGATTCTTATCGAGATTTACATTCACTTAACTAGGCGATTCTATTAACAGGTTGGGGATAAGCCCAATAGGGATATTATATCCCAATTGGGATATTATATCCCAATCGGGATATATCGTTATATCCCAATTGGGATATATGACTAGTTATTTCTTAATTATATTTTAGGGTTTAATGTCGCAGCATCATACATGAAAATTATAAATCTATAGGGTTAGAGCTTGCGGGGGACATACTTCTGTTGTCAAAAGGATGCTGCAAATTTTCTGTAGATCGATTTATGATTAAAGAAAATCAGTCACTTTTATTTTTAGATAACCTAAGCTTTAAGGAAGTAACAACCGTTCTTTGCTGCTTCCCTCAAAGAAAGCTCTATCGGCGTTCGAATTAAGCAAACCGTAGTAGTTTGAGGAAGATAGTTTTTTTGATTATCAAAGAAATGAAGTAGGGAAAAAAAGATTTCTACTAGAGTTTTCTCCCGTTGACCATATATTAAAACACGCTAAGAATGTTGGATGAAGCAGTGATGTTTGAAACTTAGTGATGATCTTTAATTTTAACAGAATAAAATGTATGATTTTACGTTCTTAAAATGTCTCTGCTGATGAAATGCAGCATCAACGAGAAGATGATGATATATCATTTGATGACTTAAAGTTTCTCAAGTTTTCTGTTTCATTACGCGCCATTGAAATGTGAAGAAATAATCCATAAAAACTGACCAAATATCTCAATAGACCATTTCCATATCCATTTCTTGTCCCGACTTTTATAACGTTTTCAACAAAGGGAAGTAACCTACTGACCCGACAGTCTGGTTTACGGTTCCATAGTAACAAGGGGCAGCAGTAAAGTTCAAATTAACCTGGTACCCTGGGAAAATATTTTCCTTTACGCAAGCTTCACTTCAAATATAACCCCAGGTCATCAGCAATCCCTTACCAAATTTGATTGGCTGTATAAATCGCNATCTTGATTACAAAAAATTGAACTTGCATTTCGCGCGTTTCTTTCAACTGCATTAAGATAGACTGTATATGGTTTAAATAAAATAGCCGACTGCTTTTCTTGTACAGCTATTGAATCGATTAATCGTTTTTCTAAGATAATGCAATAAGTAGCACAGAAATCCATTTTAAAACCAAGTTCATCTCAATCAGCTGTGTTTGTTTACATTAACACCGGATATTACGTCACGTACCTATATTTCGGAATAACAATACATGACGTCAGGTCCTACGTAAATTTAGAGTCATTCCGAATGTTTAAATCCGATTCAAATTTGAATCGGATTCAATGCTGGTGACCTGACTCTATATTCGAACCGGAAGCCGCTTACGGTAAAGAGAATATTGAGTCAGGATCCCAGACTAAGTTCAAATATGCAGACATCGATTATGAGGGTAGGGGTAATATCTTGATTGTCTTTAAAAAAATCAATTCAAATTATTTGGGTACTTACTAACGTGAAAATCTTATCAGTTTCGAAAGTAAATATTTACTGATCTTCCTATACCTAATGAGACCGAAAACCAGGTTGTCGGGTGTTAGCGAGTAACGTCCCTTTGAAAAACATGCTAAAATGGCGGTCATCCCGTAAATATGAAAATCGTCTATTGGGATATAACGGTATATCCCCATTGGGATATAATATCCCAATTTGGATATAGTATCCCAATTAGGCTTATCCCCAACCTGATTAACAAATTAAAAAGACCATAGAAATTTGGTATGACCTCGAAATAAAAATGTATGATGACTTACTTAGATTTTACCGTTCATTTTATCACATCAAATTGAATAATATCTTTTGTATATCATGAGAAGTGGGCATATCGATGCTTGTTTATGAACCAAATAAAGTAAATACTTTTTTTATATTATTGGGATCAGGGTTGATGTTGCTTTAATGGGCTGAAACCCTGAAATTCACTACAAATTATAATTATAGTTATTGAATTTCTGTATATCTGTAACATTATAGATGAAATCTGCGATACAATGATTCATTTTCATATAATTACAAAACTGTTTCAAATTCTAGAATTTCAAAAACTCATTCATTGATACCCTTATGTAGGTTTTCATGTAACTATGAACTAGAAATTACTTTTGCAAACTTACTTTTAACGTAAAAAGGCAAAGTTTTGGATTTTTTTTTTAATTTAGTGATAATTTCTTGAATATCACAACATAAATGAAAAAACGGCAGTAGAATACCGAACAAAACAAGGGAAGCGATGACCACAAAAATCGAAGTCCAAAGACAAGGCAAAAACGGCAACAGAGAAAAAACAAAGACAAAACAAGGACGTGAGACAGTTACAATGTAAGGAAACAAAAAGACGCATACCTAAAAACAAAACTAAAACTCCCATAATTTCCAATTTGCCTACATGTACATGTTCTTATAAATAATTACATGACACTAGATAGGATGTTATTTGTACTCATATTGGCATCTGCCTGTGTTTACTGGATAAAGTGAGTCAAAAATCATACCAATCGCAAATCCGCAGCTATTTGAGTTAAATAAAATTAATGTAAATTTTGACTTTTTTTATTCTTTAGTTCGTCTTACACATTGTAAGTGTATTTAAATTTTAGCACAGGCATTTTGCGACGATTTAAAGGATTTCCCAGCGTGAAATTGACCAAAATTTGGTTTACAAAAAATGAAACTCAAATACCGGCTAGCTCATTACTATGATTAGCCAAATAATTGCGAATGTAACCAGTAAACAGACCAGGTATGGAAATATAAAAAAATGTACGTGAAGAAATAATGTTTAGAATACCGAAGGAACAAAGCACAATATTACATAAATTAAAGTCTAGAGACAAGGTAAAACAAGAACACCAGAAGACGGACACACAAAGACACTACAAGAATTTCGCTTAAACCGGTGCTAGGGGCCGTCTTGAACTTACTATGAGGTATGAGCAAAGCTCATTGTTGAAGGCCTCATGGTGACTTCAAGATGAAGAACAACAATATAAGGGTTGTTCCTTTGTTTGTTTTTTACCATGTATTTGTAGAGACTTTGTCTCATGTGCATTTACTCCATATCCTTTTATTCACCATGCACCTACAGAACACACGAACAATACATATACAACACAAAAAACTAACGCGCTAACAGTTTGAACTCTAAAAAAACAGAGTGACATCAGGTGCTCTGGAAGTGTAAGCATGTCCTGCTCTGTATACAGCATCCGTCACACTGTCAGTGGGTCAATCTAGGGTAAAGTCAAAACCGGTAATGTCGAATCTAGCTGAAAATGTCAGCTTCATGTGTGACACTGACGTTCCATATCTATCTATGATGTCGTGGTGACGGCCATAGACTTTCTGAAGGGACGAAAGTAACAACGGCTGAACATATCCCTGGCTCAGCAGTTTTTGTTACAGTGTTTTTGCTCTTTCCACAAAGAAACTGTATGTACTGCACGCTCTATAGTAACGAATTAATTATGAAATATACGCTCCATATGCTGGGAATGTAGGTACAATGTATATTGTTGCAGAGAAAGGGAAAGTTCACAACTGGAAAGTCAAAATCATCACGTTTGTCATATAATCTAGAATTCAGATGTCCATGTTCGTCAATGCATAACAAAAGGTCAAGGTGTGAAGTAGAATTGGGTGTATCGGTTGTCTCTTTAATTTCAAGTTCACTGGGATAGTTGCGATGTAAATATTCTTTACATTTTGGGGTTATTAAGAGAAAGTACATCGTCTACATATCTGAAGCTGAAATTAAATGTCTGGGCTAGTTGTTTTTTGTTTCTGTTGTATCACCCCTTGTAAAAACTTTGCTTCATACGAAAAAAAGGAAAAGGTCAGCTTAAAGTGGCGCACAATTTGTTCCCATATAAATCCCTATTGTCTGTTGAAAAACACGGCCTCCACATTGAACAAAAATGTTGTCCATCAAAAATTTAAGCATCTTAATCACGTCATTTTCACTGTATTTCTTGTTTGACTCAGTGTGGTTCTTAACAAAATATGTTTTATCTTTTCCTATTACCAAAAGGGAATACCTGCATTCTCCGTTTTTGGTACAGAATTATTGATGTATCAGATCGGAAATTACTGTTTTAAGTTTATTATTTGGAAGAGTTGTACAAAGGATAGAAAAATCAAAAGTTTGAATGATATTGCAGTATGCAAGACTGTTTGAGGAGAGCTGTTCAAGGAGATCTTTGGAATTTTTAAGAATCCACATCTGATTCACGCCCCTCGTGGAAAAAGCTTTTTCGCAATAGCTTTTTAGACCATCTCTAATTGCAATCGGTAAAGGGGTAAGGAGTTTGAATGGGGGTTTAGTGGTGCATCTGGCAGATCCTGCAATGAATCTCTGTTTGTAGGGATTCTTGTGAAGCTTAGGCACCCGGTAAATATAATGGAGATGACTGTTATTCTCATCAACTTTGATACCATAGGATGCTAACACAGCAGTGTGATTTGTGATTATCTCGTCTCTTGATAATGTAGTTTGGGTATAAGTAGGATTGCCAGATGAAGTGTCAATACCCATCTCCTTAACAAGACAGTCTAAATAGTGTTTCTTACATACAAACAATATTGTTAGAAGTTTGTCTGTAGGTACTATGACGTAAAATTATGAATATAACGAACGCATTCAAGTAATAAACTAGTAAAGTCATATCTTTTAATTTTGGGAATTCTTTTAATATGAGAATATATTTTTATATTTCTAATATCATAGATAAAATTAATTCTTAATACTTCTTTGTTAAAGTATCGAAAACAATGTTTCTTTTTAATAATTAAACGGTTGTTAAGTTAATAACTTATACCCTATTGCATATTCGCCAATTAATTATTCAGTTATTAAATTATTTCCTTTTCCCTGTTCGCCATTTACCTATTCCCTGTTCCCTATTCATCATTTACTTATCATCCTAAATTTGGTTGGCTGATTGGTTGGTTGATTGTTGGTTGGTTGGTTGGTTGGTTGGTTTGAATGTAGGACAAAGATGTGTCTTACGGCCATCATAAGATATATCTTGTGTGAGGACTCGTTCATTAAACATCCCCCACTTTTGTTGTTTCCTGCCTATACATGTACATAACATTTTATAAATAAATGAATTTGATATGTAATTTACTAGATAGCACAAACATGTAAATTGTGTACTTAGTTCCTGCTACATTAGAGTCTTGACATTATCGTTTTATCGAAAACGCATGTTTTTCCCTTTTCATCCTTTCATTTTTTAAATACGATAGTATTTTACTTACCATATCTTAGTAAATCCCACGGTTTTTACTTCTGAGCTTGTGATACGGTGTCTTTTTAAATACGATAGTATTTTACTTACCATATCTTAGTAAATCCCACGGTTTTTACTTCTGAGCTTGTGATACGGTGTCATTTGTGAATCAATAATGAAAGATATATCTAACCTACTTACAACATTACTTTAAAATGTTTACGTATTTAATTTCTCAGAATGGATGACATTCAAAAATTCTTCAATTTTGATCATTGACTTCATGTTTTGTTTATTATTCAATAGAAAAAAGAAGGGAAACGGGATAGTGTCAAAGAGACAACGACCCAAAGGGGAGTTACAAATGTATAACAACTCAAAGCCACCATAAGATCTTCAATGAACGGTAAGGAAACCCCACTCCCAACGGTCAATGCCAACCAATGTCAATTTTCTTAAATTGTTACCAGCTGTTTATTGTTATTAATGAGGCAGTAAGTCTGGACCAAAATATCCCTTTGAAAATTGAAATATCCCGTTTTCCATAGTCAAAATATCCCATATCCCAGTACTTTTTGTCTCAAACATCCCATATCCCATTAGCAAAAGTCGTAAATATCCCGTTTCCCGAAACAAGCCTCATTGATTTAGTTTCGCTGTTACTTCAGTTTTGTGGTTTTAACAATATTGCAGTCACTGGAATAATAGTATCATCCTTTAAGGCACCTATATACGGAAGTCCGTTAGTGCCAGGTGGTGTTTTATTTTTATCTCGTTATAACGACTTAATATCTCGTTATAACGACTTAGTATCTCGTTATAACGACTTAGCTAACTCGTTATAACGACTTAGTATCTCGTTAAAACGACTTAGTATCTCGTTATAACGACTTAGCTAAGTAACCAATTGTTATTGAACAGATAATAAGACCAGCGACGCAAATTTTCAAAAAGACCCATCTTCGGACCATTGTGACTAAGTTCAGATCCAATTGGTCAAGTAGTTTCAGAGGAACAGATCTTTGAAATTATTCCCAATGGGTCCAATATTAAACTATGTTTCCCGCTGGCAGCCATCATGAATTTAGTGTGGACCTGAAAAACACCATTTTTATAGGGGACCATATAAGGACTATTATGACCAAGTTTGGTTCTAATTTGCCAAGTAGTTTTAGAAAAAAAGATCTTTGAATTTATTTTTATAAGGTTCAGTGTTACGCTATGATACCCGCTGCATGACAGCCATCTTGGTTGAGGTAAACTGTTTTTAAAGGGACCATCTTAGGACTATTGTGACAAAGTTTGGTTCCAAGTGGCTAATTAATTTCAAAGACAACGTAAGTGATGACAAAAGCTTATTTTGGCATGGGCTAGGTGAGCCAAGGTCATTAATAAGAGGTACAAAAGACAAATGTACAAATGTTGTTTCCAACAAATTTCGACTTTATGGCCTACAACAAGACCAGTGCAATTGGATGGGGCAATTCTCGCCCCGAAGTTGAAGGTCCTATGTTCGAAATGCTTCATTAATTTTCATCTTTTGTCGGATCCATTCCAATTGTCAATGAAGCCCTTAAATATATGTTCTAAATAGGAAAAATAAAATGATATGGAGTGAATGTACATGTCACAAAAAACGCACACGATACTCCGGTTTATCAAGAACAGGACTTTTATAGAATGTTTTTGTCAATGTAGCTGTTCTCATTGGGTAGTAGCGTAACGCGGGAATCGAGATTGTTCGAAAAAAAATTGCACGAGCTAGGTTAGAATAAATAACTTTATTAATGCATGAATTTATTCATGACACAGGAACTATAGAAAAAAATAACCCATGAACGGGAAAAGCAGCTTCTTTCAGAGTGCTTCTCAAAAATAAACCTGGAATGAAAGACTTTACACCAAGAACCTTTCCCCTTTTACACAGGAAGAAAAAATCAAGAAACGAAACTAAAATACAGAATGAACCGAAACGAAACGGAACGAACTGTTTCGTTTCTTGAATTACAAAATATTCATACGATACTTACTAAAAGAAGAAACGAAATCGTTCCGTTCCCTTACACGTTTTAGAATCACCCTTCAAGTGATATTTCACAAACTTTCTGTGAAACTGATGGTATACCCCAAATGATATATGTCAAAAACATGTTTATTGGCACCCAGGAACGCATTGTTTTGCTATTTGTAGTAAAATGTCATTGTGCTCAGACATTTCATCCCGGATTACTTATTTAATTTATTACCCAAAAGCATACTTTCTAGTCTGTTATTTTAAGGCATAGACTGATAGCCCTTTTCTCTGAATTTTTTTCATCTTTTATTTCCTAAAGGTCATGTGTAAATTGATAAAACATATGCCAAATCACCGTGGTTAAGAATAAAAAAGTCATATATACAGGATTTATTTTTCTTTGTTTTCCAAAAAATGCGACTTGAACAAAACCACAAGTTTCTATTCTGATAGTTAGTGAAAATTTTAGTAGAAGATCAAGGGCTAAAATCTCATATTTTTTTATATATTTAAAAAATGTTGACGGACGGACAGACGGACAATGCCTTACAAATAACAGCAATTTTAAAGTTAATTAACCTTGTATTGGTAGGTTTACACTGCCGATCAAGGCAACTCGACCGAACTCGATCTATGAATATTCATGAATATTCATCGGTCGGTACACTGATCTTGAATGCTCGTGTTCGGTCTACTAACCAAATCGGGGCAATCTTACTAACTCTGTTAAACTCGAGCTGTGTTCCCGAATATTTTTGACATGTCCAAAAATATCGTGAAGAGGTCGTGTGCATTATATGTCGTGAACAGGTCGGGAATCAATGGGGGTTTGATCGAGGTTGTCGTGAAGAGGTCGAAAAGTGATCGGTCTTGATCGAGTTTCAAAATTATAGCCGATCATTCCGATTTCTCTACCTGACTTTGACTTATTTACCTCTCAATTTATGCAGAGTCGCTTCCAGATCAAGTCAATTAGTACTCGATCATTACTGGACTAACATGATTCTTTCTTTTTTCCTGTATAAGATTTTGTCGACCGTAACCCGATTTATTCCCGACCTGTATCAGACTTCTACTCGACTACTCAAGACCTTTACTCGATTTTACACGACAGCATGACACCTTTTTCACAATAGAACAACACATGGCTTTCAAGATCCCCAGTGACTCACTAGGACCTTTCTTCAAGTTTAAAGGAGCCATCCAACCACTACTCTGATCAAGTTTGGCTGATGATCATCTTTGTTATGATGTGAATCTGCCTGAAAGTTTCTCAAGTGAGCACCAGACAAGAACTATTGCTTTCAATTTTGGCCAACTGGCAAAGTAGTTTCAGATTAGAAAATATATGAATGAATATCTAGGTACGGTCGAATAATGAATTATGCTCCCTGTTGTCGGCCATCTTTGATTGGATGCAGACGAGATAGATAATATTTTAAAAGGGGCGGAATCCAAGGACTATTTTGACCAATTTTTGCTGCAATTGGTCAATCGAAAATCCTTCTGGTACAATATTAAACTTTGTCCCCCTTTGGAGGTCATCTTGTATAAGTCGACGATATGGCAGACACTATTTTGAAAAGAGACCATCCATTGGCAATCGTAACAAGTTTGGTCTTATTGGCTCTCAGAGGTAACGATGGAAGGAGTGTTCTCATGAGATCCAATTTATAACGATATTCCCAGTTGGCGGTTTTATTTGATTAGAAACAGACATGACGTTTGCATTGAATCAATCGATGTCTATCATGAAATCGCGGTTTCTGAGTAGAATACATTTGAATGCAAAGTTCATAGATAACGGACACAAAATTATGGAAAAGGCCCAACCTTGCTACATCATAATTATAGAAAAGAATACCAGATTGTGCATGCTACTAGTAGAATTAAAGGATGACTTGCAGAGGGCTTTAATTAAACCAACCAGCTATGCTGACAAAATTTGAAATTGAATCCAAGATGCACCCAATATACACACTCCAGAAAGAGNTTCCGGGCAGATTGTTACTCTAATCACAGGATATGATTCAAGCTAAATTACATCAAAAACGCGAAACATTTGTAACATGTACTAGAGGATAAAAAACAAATCTTTAAGAATTGAACCGGGCAAATGATATGTACCCAATAGGCAGCCGCTCGCCACTTTCATTTTCACTTTATTTAAGCCGGATTTTTCTAAAGAAAGCTGGTTTAAAGCTATGCACGGAAACAACTGTAAGTCTTGTACCACCGATATCATGTGATGATATGTCTTCTTTTTTATGTATCAGATTAGTCCTACATGTAATGACAGGAAAATCAAACAGTCGCATTCTGACGCATGATGAGGAGGATGGCCTGCTAGTATGTTAAAGCGAACATTCATTCCTCTATAATGATGACTTTGAAGCATTTGCTATTGTCTAACCCAAAGTACGTTCCTTCTTTTCTCTGCTACTCTAGATCTGTTACAGTTATCATCTTTTCTTTGAAGCATTAGCCACCCGGGCCACAACTTTTGCTGCTCCACCACCATACTGAACTGTTCTCTGAATTTTAACATTTTATTCCCATGTACTAACAGGACAAAACTCGAGAGCACTCGACCATTTCACGATATTCCTCCGACCAGGTCTAGTTAATCAAAGACAAATCGGGTTATGATCTGGCGTAATCTGACAAAGTCTGGTTGGTCGAATGAGGGTCGAGCAAAAGTCGTACTTGAATCGTATCTAGAAATCGAGAATGGTCCTGTGATAGTCGTGTAAAATCGGGTTTAGGTCGAGTGGACGTCGTGAGCTAGCTCGATCAATGAATTTTATGACGTACATCGAGATAAAACAGCATGGTTGATCTGATCGGCAGTGTAAAACTAGCATAAGTCCTTGGTGATTAAGAAGAAAATTTATTTTTTTTTACAAAAGTTTTCTATGTTTGAAATGAGTATTTACATTTTGATGGGAAAAAAAACATGTTTAAGAGGTAACTCGGGGCTAACTAGAGGCTCAACCCAGCCTGTATTGCTCACCTGGTCTATAATAGCCAAGTGTAGGAAAAAATTTTCCCATAGCATGATCCAATGTGAAATTTCAGTCCCCACTGGCAGCCCTGTTGGATCGGGTACGAGTCCAAATGACACAATTTTAAAGGGGACCATCTAAGGAATATTATAGCCCAGTTTTGTTTTAATTGGCCAAGTAGTTAAGAGAAGTATTTTTTGAAACATTCTTTCCATGGGGTTTAATCACAATAGTCACAATCAATAGTCCATACATGTTACATAAATCTTCTTGGGAATGACTTGGCCACTAAACTATTATACACCAGGTGGGCGATACAGGCTGAGGCGATCCTCCAGTTTTAAAGACACTTTCACTTTCACTTTAGTTATAATCAAAAACCAATATATAAACATCATAAAATATCGTTATACATTTATATATTTCTTAATTCCAGATGGCACAACGGGAAGTCATTTGCAGGTTTTATTTTGATTTAGGACTCGGTTACGCTGAAATTTTAGTATGCCTTTCACAGATTCACAACATTTTCATAAGCATGAATTCACTAAAGAGGATTTTTTAAAAAAAAGTGGTTTTATATCACAGACGCGAATTATGGGATAGCCTCGTTCTAGTATAAGTCTTAACAACTAAGTCGTTATAACGAGATACTAAGTCGTTATAACGAGATATCAAGTCGTTATAACGAGATAATAAGTCGTTATAACGAGATAATATGTCGTTATAACGAGATACTAAGTCGTTATAACGAGATGCTAATTAAGTCGTTATAACGAGATAATATGTCGTTATAACGAGATACTAAGTCGTTATAACGAGATACTACGTCGTTATAACGACTTAGCTAAGTCGTTATAATGAGATACTAATTCGTTATAACGACTTAGCTAAGTCGTTATAACGAGATACTTAGTCGTTATAACGAGATACTAAGTCGTTATAACGAGATACTATGTCGTTATAACGAGATACTAAGTCGTTATAACGAGATACTAAGTCGTTATAACGAGATAAAAATAAAACACCACCTGGCACTAACGGACTTCCGTACCTAAAGCATATTAATGTGGGAGTTGTATTTTTAGATACAATTGAAACCCGAGTATTTTCCGTATAAACAGGTGTACTTGTCCTCATTATATCTCAAATGAATTTGTATCAATATTTATATTTAAAATTATCAGTGATACGAAAATTTTCACGGACTTTGTGTTTTAGTTTCAAAGGATTTTAATGATAGCAATGTTTAAATATCGCATAATAAGATTAACGTTTAGCTACTACATTTGACAGGTCCATGTTTCGGTCACTAGATAATTTGAGTTCAATATCCGCATTTCGACAAAAAAAAATGATTATCAAAAATGTCTAACATGTATGCCTTCCAGATGAAAAAAAGCCTATCTGTTGCATGTATTTTGTTTTTCTTGTCTTGTTTTTAATTCAAAATACGTGTAGTTTGTACGGTGATTTTTATAGAGCAAAAACACTGTTTCAAAAGCTGATAAGTTAGAGTTTTGTTCAGCCTATAGTATGTTACTTTCATTCCTAAAGAAATTCTATTGCCGTCACCATAACATCAGTTAAAGACATGACGAGTCGTTGTCACAAACGAAAGAGGACATTTTCATCTAGATTGTGTCATTTTCCCGGATTTTCCAAGCCTATTCTAATTTTATCCTAGATTGACTCACTGACAGCGTGAAGGTTGTTGATGACAGATCAAGACATCCTTACCCTTAAAGAACACCAGTTATTACTCTCGGTTTTATGGAAGTTCAGTGCTTTAGTTTGTTGTGTTCTTTTGTATGTCATGCTGTTGCAATTAAGGTTGTCTTTGTAAGTGATTTTTGTGGTTCAGATTTGTTAAAAAAAGCTTTTCAAAAAATTTGTGGGTAAGAGAAATTGAATAAATTGAAGGCCAACTGGGTCAACATTCTTAATTTGTATAATGTCAATATGTAACTTATTAAAGAATATTTCAGACTTTACAAAGTTAACTGTGTATTTTCACCTTCTTAATTCTTAAATTGTTAATTTGTAATTTGTAGAACAGTATTTAAACCTTCTTAACTCGTATATTATTGATTTTTAATTTGTTTTACATAGCCAGAAAGCAGCATCGGTTTGCTCATTTGCATATTATAATTAGTGGACCAAATTCGGGGTATCTATTGAACTGATAGGCAAAGTAGCGAAAAAACAGCTATATTTACTTAACACTGGGTAGTAGATCAAGTGCGGGGACATATTTTTGTAGAACATTTAGTAATAAATCACCCGAGTCTTATCAAATTGGCCTCGAAGATAATCTCGAGGTTCCTCAGCCCTGGAAAATTTGAACATTTCATTACAAAAAAAGGCTGAAAACGTCGATTTCTCCCACTTCGTTGCCAAAATTTACCCACAAAGTCATTACAAAACTGACAAGTTGCGGGTGGAGAAATTAAAACTTCGAAACTCAAACAAAATGCCACAACTAACCGTATTCACATAGTTTATAAACGGAAGATAAATATGCATCGATTTCAAAATGTATTAAGTCCTTAAACAAGACTTTTCTCTAAAAATTCACGACTGGCGTTTTGTTTTGATTTTGGAAACGTCAAACGGAAATGTCAAGATGATTTTAAAAAAGAAATCAGTAACGGCTACACCAAATAATCCGTGTATATCAATAAAAGCAGCTGAGCGAGGTCAGCGGTTGTTGAGGACGCCATCTTGAATATTATAATGAATATTCATGAAACAAAACGACCTTCATTTCTAAATATGTATTAATGTCAATTTGTAACTTGTACATGTAAAAGTCGTATTTCAACCCTTTTTAATTCGAGTATGGTTAATTTGGAATTTGCCGATTTGAGAAATATTGATTGGTAAATGTCGATTCGTGAAATGTGCATTTGCATATTGTTAATTTGACAGTTTGAGATTTGTCGATTTGAAAAATTTGGTAAAATATCGATTCATGAAAAGTCAATTCGTGAAATGATAACCCGTATATCGTTAATTTGAGATTTTTTATTTGAGAACTGTTGTTTTCAAAAATGTCATTTTTTCGAATGTCAATTATGCTCTATGACAGATGGCGTTTCAATTGTGGCAGGGTTGATTTTTAGTTTTTAAACATAGTATCTCCCTTTAAAATTTGTGCTTGAAAAAAAACAATTTTATTACAAGTAATTCAATATGTAAATGAGAATTAAACTTAATTTTGTCGTTGTTTTAATCACATTTGTTTGATTCTTTTACTTACATATATCTATATATATATTTGTAATGCAGATAAATTTTTGTAATTTTTAAACTTAGTTCATAACATATGAACATTTATTTATTTTTAGAATAAGTCTTCGATTCAAATTCTACTGATTGTCGGTTACGTAATGTTTTTAGGTGTAAGTACGTCCACTTGGAACAAATATAGTGTAACGGAGAGCATGAATCTCTCTACAAAATTGCAATGGTCACCTCCGAGGATCGAACCTGGGACCTCTAGCACTTCAGCTAACCGAATGAACTAAAAAAATATTCTGTTAGCTCAGTCGATTTTTACTGGCTATATATCTACTATCTACTACAACGCAGGTAGGCTGTCCTGTCACACTTCCCCCACCTCGAGAGTCCTCATACTTTCTATGTATGACTCTCAACACAAATCACACACAAACCCAAGAGTTGTTTAGCTGGGCAACAAACGTAACCGGAGAGCATGAATCTCCCTACAAAATTGCAATGGTCACCTCCAGGATCGAACCCGGGCCCTCTAGTACTTCAGCCAGCCACCTAACCGAATGAGCTAAAGAAATATTCCGTTAGCTCAGTCGATTTTTACTGGTTATATATCTACTACCTACTACAACGTAGGTAGGCTGTCCTGTCACATTATCTCCATTATAATTCTCGCTCAATTAAGAATGCTAGTTAATGCTAATCATGGAACAAATAGTGTGTTTTTACATTCGATTGATTGCTTTTTAAAAAGTTTGTTATTATATTTTGTGTAACATAGCTAGCTTCACGTTAACGTGTTTGTACTACTCAAGTGCAGCCGCAAAGTATTGAAGTTCAACTATAGTTTGACATTTATTGTCTACTTGCTTCAAAGTTAGGTTACATGAATCTCATAAATACTGTATCTTTCTTAATCCTGAAATTAGCCAAAGTGCAATGATGTCAACCTACATGTACCTTGTTATTCTACGCAGATGTTGATTGTTCAAAACATATTCGGATTTGGATTATTGTGTTTACTTATCGACAATACCAACAGATGAATAAAAGCCGATGTCTCCTGAAATCTGCATGACGATGAAGTCCCAAGACTATATAATGAACGTTAACTTTATCTTGGTTGGTCTTTTGACAATGCAACAACACAACACTTGGACTTATTAAGCTTTATGCTAAAATATTTCACTCTGTGATTGTTATGTGTGTTTCTTCAATAGAACATTTGTCATACACTAATAATTGTGTTTTTAATCATGGATTAGCCTACGTCTATGTCTGAGTCCTGTTGTGTTATATTTTGAAATTGTTTCCTTTTTTGAATTTTTATTAAGCTCCATATGTTCAATACTTTTTGATTAACTTTTAAATTTGATCTTCTAACTATTTTTGTAAATAGTTTAAGAGTGTAGGAAGAGTATACAAAGATATTTAGTGAAATCTTGACATTTCCACCACAGTGTGTTCTTTTGAGAATTTATATTTCAAGTTTGCCAGTATCGACCGTCCCACTCCCACGTATTTATAGATTTTCTGTTCTAAAACTTGTGTATTCATTTCTGAATACTTTACGACTCATTTGCGTTTACACTTGTTGATATATTTTGTTAATAAAATTTATAAAACTTAATAAATAGCCATGTCTTACTGCTAGCTGCTTATATGACTCAGAGCCCTGTGGTACGAACTCCTCTGAAGAGCCAGGATGTTTACAATTTATTTGCCTCACTAAGAATCTCATCGAACATTTGAAAAATTGAACTATTTGGACTCACTTGCCTAACTATGTAGACCGTTGCTAGGTTAGTGCGATTCTCTGTAAAAGGTTTTCGCAAAATAGACTCAATAGCCTCACTTGACATTAGTCATTCCATTTTCTTGATTTGCACTGCAGCTTTTGGTGGCCAAATCAGACATTTTAGTAAACATGAAGGGTCGTGACACACAGACACCGGACCCTTCTGTTACACAAGCAACTCAGTGTTCTGTTTTGCGGCCAATATATACAGGTATGATCCAGTTTTCTTCGGCCTTTTGCAGATCTAAATTTAGAGGATCAGCTGGTGACAGTGTTGTAATTTTCTTGGGGTGACATACGGAATAAGTAAGTCTTTTTCAGCTTTACAAAGAAAACATTTTTCTATTGTCAGTCAGACATCATTCGTATATTTGTCAGTCCGGGTTATTTTTTGTAACTCTCATGTAGAATCCCACATTTTGTGTCAGATTTCGGAGGAAGTTGGTCAAAACGCCCGCACTGTAAATGCATGTAAAACGATTTCTTTTTTAAAAATGCGTGGTATGGCTGTGTCACCAACAAATGTTTACCTTTCCCCTCGATTACGGTTGAGTTTTGTACTGTCAAATCTCCGTAAAAAGTGTGCACGCAATTGAGTCATTTGGTCAGTGGCGGATCCAGAAATTCTGGGGGGACCAAAAATATTTCCATAAGGGGGGAACCCGATTTCTTTAAAAACCCCTAGGAATTTTTAATATTTTCCAACCTTAGGGGGGCGCCCCCCCCTAAATCCGCCACTGTTGGTTAATATTACAATGTAACTATTTTTATTGTTGTTTAAACACAACAATTTAAAGGTCCCAACTTTTAACTTGAAAGGAAATCTGAAAATATTTTTGATCCTGAATTTTCAAAAAAGCACAAAGCGTTCAAAAATTAAAAATTAACTAAATTTTGGACTCACCCGTACATTGACTCAACCGTGATCGAGGGGAAATTGTAAAACTGTGGCGATAGCACAGTCGTTCTCCGCAAAAACCGATTTTCTGTGTATGCTAATCAGTGTTTGGTACAAAATATAGAATTTGTTACCGTGCATAGATTCGGAAAACGGGATAAAAGAGGTCATCGACCAATTTTAGCTAAATTCATTAAAAGAAAACCATGATTTTTTTTTATTTTAAGAAAAGGATACATGCTAAAGGGAACAAATTTTGGTGTTCGGGAACAATATCCAAAAGAGATTGAGGAAAAGCGAAAAACGAAAAACACTTTATCCGATTATGAAGGAAGCTAAGAAAGAAAAGAAGAGAACACAGTTAGTCCGCAATAAACTTTTTATTGAAGGACAGTTAGTTCCACAATTAAAAAAGGAACATTTTGCACATAAAAAGGTGAACTATGAAGCTGACCGCTATACCACCTAGAAATTTTAATTCACAAACCAACAGTTCAAATGTGAACACAGCTCTACCCATTCCACCCAGAAGTATAAAACGCATAATACCACACTTTGAGAATAATGAAAAAATATGTACACGTCTATAAAATGTACTTAAAAATCTAGATATGGAACAATATGTACATTTCATAATACTTTTTTTAGCGATCGGCGATCAACTGATTTTTAAAGAACAATGTGTAGCCATAACACATGCATTCGGAACTTATATATTCATATTGACTGCTTAAACCTCTTATTTCGCATTTTACTGTGACTGAGGATCGCTTTTCTTCTGCATACCATTGTACACCAAATGTTTAACAGAAATAAAGTCTTGTCTCGTCTTGTCTACAAACCCTAATTTATTTTATAATGATTGCTGTGGTCTGTGGTGACATATATTTTTTTTTATTAAATTGTCCCCTTAATGATACTTTTAGACATCACTTATATAATACAGCTTGTACTTTAAATGAACACTTTTTATCTTTTAATGATGATCAAAAAATGGTGTTTTTATTTTCAAATTTTAATATGATAAGGGTATGCGCCAAAACCTGCTATTTAATTTTAAATGAAAGAAGAAATGCTTTATATTGTAAATAACTTTGATGTGCACATGTATTTATGCAATTACATTGTTTTTATGTATTTGTTTATTAGTTTTACGATCTATATAGAATGGCTCTCAATTTTATGTTGTATTATTGTTTAATTTGTATAATTTATGTATTGTAATTGAGAGATGAGACTTAAATAAAATATTGAATTTAATTGAATATATTCTACAATAAAGTAGATCAGTAATTAGAAAAAAAAACAGACGCCCGATTACTGCAATGTTTGTACGAACTATCTTATGTAATTTACCGGGTCATAGGAAACTACATTTTCAATTTCTGTGTATAAAGTGCTAATCTAATTAATTGATTAGTAAAAACATACTTAGATTGGAAAATAAATAAATCCCCTTTTAGTCTTTGCAATCAATGCACATTTTTATAATTAATTATGACAATCGTAAGTAGTGCACATTTTTAAAATGGAAATCATGACAACGTTCTAGTAACAATTCCCAAGTTTATATTTTCAAAATAATTAAGAATCTTCAATATTCATCCATGTACATCTAAACGCTCTATCTGAGACAAATAATTACTCTTTAAAGAGAAATGGACACAAATACTTCAAACATAATTATACTAGATATGTTATTACCAATTTTATAGAGCAACTTCGTCACTATTCTTCGACGCTAAAAAATTGAGTTTTTTCCTGCCTAAGCAATTCCAACATTTTTCTGGTCACTTATTGTCCTATATGTGAAATGAATTTCACTTGCTTGTGCAAAGTTTTCTTATACTTGCATCGATTGGTGTGCAAACATATTCAATTCAGATATACTATTTGTCTTAAATTTAGATCTGATAAACGGAAGAAGACATTTTGCTTTTTTAACTAAAAAAATTACGAAGTTGCTCGAGTGGAAAGTATCTAGAACCTGAATAAAAACTTAATTAAAGTGTGACAGACGTAGACAAGAGTAACTTGAACTTACTATGTGGTATGAGCAAAGCTAATTTGTTGAAGGCCTCTTGGTGATTTAAAGATGAACAACAATATTAAAAGCGTTGTTCCTTTGCTTTGTTTTACCACGTATTTGTAGAGACTTTGTCTCGTGTATATTTACTTTATATCCCTTCATTACTTACTTAGCACTGTACAGGCAGCAGGATCAGACCCTTAGTTATCGCCAGAGGAGAGTAAATATACTTAGCGCCAATTAAAATGCCAACACTTGACATTTATTATCCAGATATCTTATATGTCGAGCTATACTTATTAATAATTGTAATGCAACATTTATATAACGAAAGGTTTGATTGGTCAGAACTGACCGTCAATTTCACCATCTACACACCTGGGACATGGTAGGTTCCCTGTTTAGTCTGGTTCCTCATATGGTTACAAAGTAGAACATGAAATCGATTAATGGTTTTTAATTGCATTACAATCGTAAATAACAGTACATTATTTTAATACCCGAGGACGTCAATCTTGATTTGACGGTAAAAAATATCCGTTTACAGGCTCCGCTACGAGTCGCATGTAAACTGCATTTTGACCGTCAAATCTACGATTGACGCCCTCGGGTATTCAAATAATTACTAGTCAAATTAGATGCCAAAAGATTCACTTTCATGCTTTTTTGACTCGCTTTTAAAAATTTGTCACAGCATCAACTTTTGATGGAGTGGCCAAAATCAAAACTCCCAAATTGTCTAAACATCGCTATTACATCGACGAAAACAATAGAAAATGCGTCATTCATCAAGTTCTGAGTTCCATTGAAATTTGAAGATTTGTCACGAAATGCAAGGTTTTTCAGTTTTGGTATTTATTATCAAATTTTGAGAATTTCAATTCAAAACAACTTGCAGAAATATTCCTGACACATTTCAAAAGAAGCTGATAAAAATCAAATTAAGCTGGCGTCATTCAGAGAGGATCAACGTAAAAGTACTGTCTGTCTGTTTTTAGGAGACAATCAACCCAGGAAATGTTTCAGATCTCAGGCATTCATGGATAAAATGAAAACTTGTCCTTAAAAGGAGGAGGGGATATGCTTTTGGGCATCAAGCCTGTAGTAAAAAATAATCACTCATGGTGACTTTAAAATGAAGAACAACAATTAAAGCCTTGTTCCGTTTGGTTAATCCTACCATATTTTTATAGGAATTTTGTCCCATGTACATTTTCTCCATACCCCTTTATCTGTTCAGTGATCTATTATAAGACTTTCAAACCAAAATGACAAGATTATATTAAAATTTATAGAGTATTCAGAAAGTTTAAAACGAGGTTAAAGATTGAGTAAAAACTACCTTTAGAAAAATTAATGTAGGCAAAACATTTATTATTGCCTAGGAAATAGTCAGAATTTGACATCAATGATTTCAGGAAATAAGTCTTATGCCTGAAAATTTTAGTGCCTAGTCATTAGCTTATTGCCTAGGAAATAAGCTTAATGCCTGATTTTGCTTATTGCCGCCGCTAACATACATAGCTCACAAAGTTACCAATGAGCTGTACATGATATTCAGTTTTAATGGATTGATAGTTTGAATCAACTAGAACCTCAGAAAATATTCCATTAAAAAAATTTAATATTATTTTCATTACCATATCTAGAGAGGGTTCCGGGGTTGTAACAGCCTTTCCTGAAAATTTTTAAAATTTCATGCAGAATTTCAGTAAAATGTACAAATAATGGCAAAACAAATCGACTGAGCCCCCTCCAAATATTTGAAAACCCATTTGACCCCCCTTTTTTACAAGCCTGGATCCGCCGTTGATATAATCTTCTGCAAACTACAAACATGTATTTATTTTTTGATTGCTAAAATAAAGTTATTCAGGATGTAATAGGAGACGACCATTTGATTTTCAGGGGAGGGTTTGGGCGATTTTGCCTAGAAAAATCATTTATTTTCATGAAAATCTAGAACAAATTATTCATTTTCACCAAATGTCTCATTAAATTATTCATTTGCATTTGAAACAAAAATTTTTTCTTCAAATCAAAATTATTTATTTTCATCACAAGTAGGATTTGAATATTTTTTACACTGGCTCTAAGGATAAACTATTTATTTACAAAACCGCTCAACCCCTCCCCTGAAAATCAAATGGTCGCCCCCTTAGTAATGTTTGATTCATTCAATTTTAAATGACAGTTAAATAACTTACTGCATTCTAAGAATCTTTGCTTTCCATTCCCTGTTTACATTTTCTGAATTTGTTGTACGTTTTATTCACGGATCACAATTACAAAACAATCGTCAAATGAACAGGTACATCGTATCAGTTAAATAAGGATGAGAGATTATAACATGCGGAAACCTACTTCACTTTAGTGATATAAAAAAGTAAATCAAGTTTCGTTAAAACTTTAAGTGGGAGTTAAATTTGTCAATTCATGCACGATTAATAATTTCCAGTTCTTATTCTTGCAACAGAAAATGTTTCACAAGCATCTTGAATCAGGGACTATACATTACAGGGATAAGACACTTCTAGTTACGTCTATGTAAATCGTCATATTGAACTCGGACGGTCCTGAATTAATTAGTATCCGTATCCGGACCGGTAATTCTTGTCGCCATCGAGATAGCGTGGGTTCAATTTCAAATTACGATTTCGGTGATTTTTGGAATATAAAAACAGCTATAAAGTAAACCATAGTTCCTAAAACATAGCACTTAAACTAAGAGTTGCAAATAATTCGATTTTGAGCATGTAAATGGCCATATACGTGTATAATAGTTTCAAAGCTGAGGTGTTCTTCATATCAGGATCGTTTTGTTGAAAAGCCGTTCTACATGCATTGCTTGTACCTTTCATCACTTAATTTTGCCTAGTCTTAAAGCATTAATTTAACATATTTTCTAAAAATCAATGACCCTACTGTGTACCTGTTGCTTTTTTATGGGATTGTTAATATTTTAGGCATCTTTTTCAGGGCTTGAAGTTTGTGTTTATTTCAAATGTGTTGACAACATTCATGCCATATGTATCACCCGTGCATTACATCACTCATTTTTTATTGGTCCTATAGCATCTATTTAACATTTTTTTTCTTTTATTTAATTCCCTACTGTGTACCTTTTTAGGCATTTGTTCCGAGCTTGAAGACCGATGGCAATATTTTCATTGATGATGGGTTGAAGTCTGTTACGGAAAAATGGCTTGTGTTTTGATACAATATTTCTGGGTTTCCATTTCTTCTTCATTTGTTTAATTTTAAAAAAATGACGTGCGAAAATGTAAAACAATTTAACCATGCTTTTGGTTTAATTCAACTTATTAAAATACGAAACTACGCGACTTTTAATTTACTACTAGCTCCGTACGTATGTCCAGGTTTATTTAGTTTTTACCGAAGTGACATATCCCTGTAATGTATAGTCCCTGCTTGAATGAATATTATTGTACATCATACAATTTCTATTTCCCTTAAAAATACTTTTTCTGCTATTGAATTATTTCCAATGTGATGAATTGTATGCGATTTCACATAACTAATAATTGTTTCATGTCATAATGTGTTATGTACATGTATAAACATTTTGTATTGAATAACCCGTTATTGCAAACAGAAATTTTCATAGAAGGCTTAGGATCGAATGATTTTCTTGAGCTTAACCCAAGGTTTCTCTTCCAAATATGGGTTTGAGATGCCGATTTAATTTTCTCATAGTAAGTACATAATAGGCAGATTGGTCCATTCTCCTAACTGAATAATAAGCTTTATTTTCATTGGTTTCAATTATTTTCCTTGTCCACTTTCATCTTAGATGTTTTGAATAAATTAGCTTGCAATTTATTATAGAATCAACGCCGAAATTTCTATCATTACAATGCCTAAAGATAAATAAAGCGCACCGGTTTTTATTTTACATCTTGCCTTGTTGGGGATCGTCGTATTTAACGTGTTTTTTGCAAACCGAAAAATGTAACGTGCAAGCAAAATTCTAATTTTTCGTTCGACGTATTTCTCGAACGTCGTGCATGGCAGCCGCTATACTACCTCAAGAATATCTGGCATTTCTTTCGGCGTGTACGACGCACGGATCAAAAACTTTGATAGCAGATATCGAGATATCGGCAAAAAAGTAAGAATCCATTCAAGGATCCAGAAGGGGGTTACGGGGTTATGACCCCTTTTTCCAGAAAATTTGTTGTTTTTTGCAAAATTTGTTCCTTCATGTCTCGGTAATTGTCATAATGATATGAATATAATCTTTAACATGGTTAAAATCATCCCATCGGAGCACTTAGCCTCCTAAATAGGGGAGATCCAGACTATTTTGCCACTTTTCTCATTTTTGACAAAATTTTGCACAATTATTTTCTTCAGAAAAGGGGGCTTCAAGCATCAATTACCAAATTAAAAATGTGCCTTGTAGGTAATTCATACAAAAATTTCTGAAATTTTATATCTCTTATATATAAAACATACTTCTTCCGAGGAATATGATGAAATGAATTGAATAAAAATATTTCGGTAATTCAAACCACACAATATTAATCTTACTTTTCCAACCCCACCTACATGTATGCTTAGATTCTTGATATATTCACATCACATTATAAAAGACTCTTGAGAAAGGATGTGATGAGGTAAAATTTTCAAAAAAAATTGAATAGCCATTGCTATTTTTAAAGTTAAAAAAATACCGAAGTTGAATAAAGACAGTAAATTTCGTCATGCTGTACACGTGTTTCAAGGAGTAACCCCACATAAGGAGCATTAAAATCAAATAATATGGAAAGCCATAATACAAAAGTCCAAAAAGAAGTACTCATTTCCGAAAATATCGAAATAGTAAGCCAAATCCAGTACCAAAGACATCTAGAGCTTGATTTTAAACTGTCGACCAAAAATCTCACTTTTCAAACCTTACCCTTGCTAAAATTCACCAAACACTTACGTGTACATCGCACTATAGAAAATTTTGGATATAAAGTAATTTTCAAAAAGCTGAATTGATTTGACCATTTTTAAAGATATGCACAATGTATTTAAAAAGCGCAGAATTAAATTCTTACTTTTTTACTGTCCCTATTCTAAAACTTATGAAATATGTATATTGCATCGTACAAAACTCATTCAAAACATGAACAATATGTACAATGTAAATGTAATGCATAGTCCCTGTTCAAAAGGATTAAATAAATATCTCGCTTGAGGGAGTGAATATTGTTCACCTCTTGTTGAAGACCCTCAGGCGAAATCAAGATGTAGACAGGAATAAAAGCCCTGTCCTTGATAAACTGGGGTTTTCTATGTATCGAGTGCGTTTTTGTCACATGTACATTCACTCCATATCGTTTCATTTTCCTAGGTAAAGTAACATTTTCAAAAGGGTGAATTGTTTTGTCATTTTATAAGATTGAGTTAATTGCAGACTTAAAGTCTGACAATGCACTTTAAAAAAAAAAACCGTATGGGATATGTATATCATAGCATCAAAAAACTTCTATACGAAAGCTTATGATGCAAACTTCAGCCAAATCATACATGTAAACTATGTTACATTTCTAACAAACATTGCATAAGACAAACAAACATTTATACACAATGGATAGTGGATATGGTTTAGAGGAGAATCATTTGAATTTTTATGTAAAATGATTCTTTTAGTGAATGTATACCTTGACATCATGACTAACTGGATAAATGTTCAGTAAATCGCTGTTTTTTTTTTTTTTTTTCAAAATAAGATGAATCATATGTATACCGAGTATTAACATAAGCTACAAAAACTGATATTACAGCGACTTGAGTTTCGTCACTTGGTAGCCTCTTGTGATGGATTGTTAGTCTTCATTGAAAACCACATTCCGGTAGTCTGAGTACTTGAATGCAGACCCTGTAATCTACTCACATGACTGAGGAAAAAAGTAACTTTGTGGGCAATTTGAGTGAGATCTTCGGGTTAACTTTTAACACATTCTTCATAGCGATAAGCTCAACTGCGATATAATTATCCATGTCAAACTGATCCTATTGTTAAACCAATATAGGAATAAAAGGAATAGTGGAGGAGTTTATCCATGTGTAAACACGACCGACTCACTCACAAATGACGCAGATAAGTATACTCAACAGCGAGAATGGTATGTTAATTTCATTGTTCAGTATACGTATCGGCGTCAATCTGATCATGGTGTATTGGCTTAACAATAGGACCAGTTTTACAGGGAAAATCTTATACGTGTTTAGCTGATCGCTGTGAGTATCCAATCAGCGGCCAGAGCGTAAAAATGTGTAATGGTAATCTTTTAATGTTTGGCATCCTTGTATGGGCCCCTTGAAAGTAAATGAAAACATATTTGATATCAATGAAAACTACGATGTCCAAACTTTCAAGTGACAAGGGAACAGAAATTTGCGCCAAGCGCAGTTAGAATGGCGCGCTCTTAAACACACCTCGAAAATGCAGAGCAAAACCCAGCTTTGGTTAGGAAAACCTACATTTGCGTGATGTAACTTGGGTTTAGCTTCAGAAACCAAATGGATGCAGAGCATTGTTTTTATTTCTAAGACAAAAATCACATAGCAGTACTAAAGTCGAGTTTGGTGAAGGAAACTAGAAAACCTAGCTTTACAGACAGCGAAACCAGGTTTTGCTACCCAAAATCAGGTTTCTCTCCATTTTGGTTAGTTTTGCTTGCCAAATAATATATAATTAAAATCAACTTTACATTCGACTTGACTTGTCAAGATTAACTACAGAGCACAAGTGATTTTTAAAATGATAAATAGAAGTACATTGAAGTACATATTGTTATGACAAGTGTTCCACCTGACTATTGCTCCACGATTAGAATGATAGATATCTGTTTTACGGGATAGCCTACCCTATTTTTTTTTCAAAAAATGAAATAAAATTAAAAGTGGTCAGGATAACTTGTGTTTTTTTATATCCCTACCCTATTTTCTTTGCATCTCAAAAAATAAAAAGTGGCTTTCAAAATAGATGTAAATTATTGAAAAATATCATTCTTCCGAGGAAAATAGTATGAAAAAGTACTTTAAACATGTTATATTTGGCTTTACAAAAACAGAATTCAATTTGGTAATTCAGTAAATTTCAGTTCAAATACGGTGTTTAATCATTTTCTTTTTTTTTCACACAAAAGTCATGCACTAATTCCAGAAAATAAAATAATGTGTTTCAAGGAAACTTTTATTTTGCCACCTCTACTTTTTCAATCTTAATTTCTATTTTCATTTCGTGTCCCCGACCAACTTGTTAAGATCAAAAGTCCAGTAAAACAGATTATAAAAAAAATGTTGAACTAATTATTATAGATAACAATGTCGTCATAAACACGAAGCTAGTGCAGAATACACAATTTTATCAGAAAAACAAAGGGTAAAAATGCTCGAGTTCAGGAGAAAAATTTTTTATGACAAATAGAAAAAACAAAAAAAAACTAAACATATCCGTACAGAATGAAAAGCACGTGTAGCTAGCAGTGCAGGGGAAAATGCTGTATTTTCATTTAACCGATAACAGCTTCATTTCTCTATTTTGCTTTTGCAGGAAAATTACACTGACGTGTATGAGAAACAATTTATATATCCTGATTTTTTTGATTATTTCGTTTCCTTAGATGTCAAGTGTATTCCGATAAAACTGCACCGTATATGTCGGGATGAACAAAGTTACAACAACAAAATATATGTTGTTGCTTGGTGTTATCTCGCTAAAGGTGTAAGTATTCTGCAAGTCTATCTGGTGTTCTCTGCCGCTTGCCATTGGATAAAATAAGGAAAAATAGATTTCATTTTCACCCCAAACTTATGGATATGCGCATGCATTTCGTCAACTTGTTTACTAATACATATCTTAGCATGTGGGTTGTCAATTACATAAATGATATTTTTTCAAAAACTAGTTTGAACATGTAAATGGTTCATGAAATAATAAATTGCGACAATCCGCAATCGTTTCTGTAATTTATTTGCTCATATTTATCATCGGTTTTATATGTTTAAGCAGGTTCTGCAGTAAAATTTATGATCCACTTAAGGGATCCACTTAAGGGAGTATGAGTGTCAGATTTCCGATGCATTATATATAAAACCAAAACCAAAATACAATGGTACAGAGAGCATACAGATGAAATAAATATAGAATATGATTACATACGAATGTAGTGACATAGAGGTAATACGAATATGAGCGTTAACAATACGGTATGTAGCACATAGAGGTAATACGAATATGAGTGTTAACAATACGGTATGTTATATAAATATACAAAAAAAGAAAAGAAAGCTTTAAGTTCTGGTTACCCAGGAGATTCCAATTTTTTGTTGATAGTACGTAATAATTTACAAAGATTATTTAAGTCTGAAAGATTTCTACTGTTCATAAGTTCTTTGAATTTCAGCGTATTTGGCCTAGTCCGGTATTTTTCTTTTAAAAGTAATCTTCTTTCATTTTTGAAAAAATCACAAGTAAAAAGATAATGAAATTCGTCACCTAAATCACTTGAATTACACAGAATACATTTTCTGTTTTCTCGTGTTATATTTTGCCATCTTCCGGTTTCAATTGGTAATTTATGATTTAGAGTCCGAAATCTGCAAAAAGTTACAATATTTTTATCATCCAAAATTTTAAAGTAGTTTTCTAGTTTAAGTTCTTCCTTATAGAGTCTATAATTTAAAGATTTTGGAGAATTTTCTAAATTAGAAAACCAATTTTGCCTAAACTGATCAGTCAAGTTTTTTTTAACAGTACTATATAACCAGGATATTGATAAAACACACTGGGTGTTCCATACATATGACATACCACACTCATCTAGAATAGATTTAATATATTTGAGCCATATAACATTATTTCCATATTTCTTAAAAACAAGATTTTATAAAACTACAGGCAGCTTCTCTTTTCTTCCTGTAATTAATTTTCCTCAGTATTTGATAATTCGTTGTTTAATGCATATATCTAATGGATATCTTCCTAATTCCCCATATACCATAAAGTCGGGCGTAGATTTTTTAGCATGCATCAAAATTTTGCAAAATTTTAGATGAACAATTATTACCTGTACCCAGACTTCACACCCATATAATAATATCGGCTGTACAACTTAATCAAACAGTTCTAAGAGACATTCAATTGATAAATTATGAACTCGTCCTTTACGAATAATATCGTACATTGCTCGAGTTGCCTTATCCACATTTGATTTCTTAGCTTTTGTAAAACTACCCGATTTTGAAAAAAGAACTCCCATGTAAGTAAATTCATTTACAATATCGATAGTCTCATTATTGTATTCAAAAGACAGATTATTAGGAAGTCTACCTTTTGAGAAGACAACAATCTTACTTTTTTCTACATTCACCTTTAATTTCCATAAGGTACAATACTCAATTAACGAATCTAGCTGTTTTTGTAAATCACAATTACTTTCAGATAACAGAACAGTGTCATCAGCATAAAGAATGACAAATGATTTAAGAAAATGGTTTAGCTCAATTTCGACCTCATTAGAAATACTTTGAATGCCGACAATATCTTTACTTTGAAAAAATTGTTCTAAATCGTTTATATATAAGGAGAATAGCACAGGTGAAAGATTTTCTCCTTGCCTAACACCAATATTGCAAGGGAAAAAATCTGAATATTCATACCCATTAAAAATACGTGATTTAATGTTACTATACATATTTACAATTACCCCATGCATTTTCCCATTAATTGATGTTCTGAGAAGCTTTGACCATAAACCAGGACGCCAGACCGTATCGAATGCCTTTGCAAAGTCAATGAAGGCACAATACATTTTCTTTTTCTTAAGTTTTAACAGTTCAAAAAGAAAGTGTAGGGTAAGAATACTGTCAATAGTTGAATATCCCTTTCTGAAACCAGATTGATTTTCATTTAATAATAAAAAATTTCAAGAAAATCATTTAGTCTAATATTCAATACGGATGTAAATAATTTCCCTAAACAACTCAAGATTGTTATAGGTCTATAGTTTTTGGGGTCACTCATTTCTCCCTTGTTTTTATAGAAAGGAATAATATTGCCAAGAAGCCATGCATCCGGTACTTTACCAGTATTAAAAACAGCATTAAATATCTTTACATATATTGGCATAAGCAAATGGGACGTACTTTTAATATATTCATTTATTATAAGATCGTCTCCACAGGCTTTACCATTTTTTAGTGCTCTAAAACATTTGTAAATTTCGGTATCAGAAATTTCACTATTTATTATTTCGTTTAATTCTGGAGTATCAAATAGAAATTGTGTTTCCTCTTCTTCTTCTTCATTGCTAGAGTTTAAGNTTTTAAAGAAATCATGAAGAACATTTATTGATATTTCAGGTTTCTTTCGTGTTTGCTTAGTATTTAAAATATTCCAAAATTCCTTAGTGTTATTGCTTTTTAAAGTATTTATTTTGTTTCGCATTTTGCGCCTATGTGCATTTATTGCCTTATTTATCTCGCGTTTGTACGCCTTTTCTTGGGAGTTCATAAAATCTCTTTTTTCTTTTGTTCCTCTTTGCAATTCTAAATGCTTTTCTCTTTTTCCAACACTCATCGTTGAGCCATGGCTTGTTGTCTTTATTATTCGATATCCTCGGATTTTATCCATTTAAATAGCGCAAAAAAATTTTACACATGTATCATATTTTCTTGGTTACACGTCACTTTAGAATGAGTGAAATAGACAATGTATAAAATTATATCAGCTTCCAATTATATTTTCATATATTTAAGGCATATAAACAGCTAATGGAAATTGAAAGAAAGCTCTAGAGAGGACCGTTTCCCGCAAAAATTTTAACGTCGTATATCTCAAAAATTCTTACATGGATATCAACAATTCTTACATAGATTTTTTCAAATTTGTTTGCTCATATTGTTTTATAAGCAAAGCTCTTCAAAACAATAGGCCAGCATTTTAATTCTAATTTCAAAAATTCTGACACTCGCGCCACTTTAACACAATTTGAACTATACAGTTGTTTTAAAAATTACTTTAGGAATGGGTCGTTTCTAGAAGGTGTTATGAAAATTGTGGTCTATTTTTAGGTAATTAACCATTTTCCTACCGGGGAGGGGGTGCTTGGATTTTCTTTTTGTTCACAATTTTTTTTCCTGAACCTTCCTCCGACAAAACATTTTTTTTACTATTTTTGCATACAAGGTTTGGGGCTAGAATGCGAAATCAGTTTTTTTTCTCCTTGACATTTACCCCATTTCCTTTCCTTTTTCATATTTAGGTAACTGATAAGAATCATTATAGCATAATGAATATCAATTAAAGTGTCACGAGTGCCGAAAACTCAGAAGGATCAACCGAGTTGCTAAACTATGATCCGCAACGAGTTTATCCATTATGTTGATCGATTCGAGTGACATTTTTATTGATATTCATGATGGCCCATTAGTTATGCTTTTTATTATATTTAAGATTTTCAACTCAAAAACTGAGATTGTATAGATGCGGATTTTTTTCCAAGACGCCAGTTGCTTACTTGACGACGACATTGAATAGATAATGTGACGTCGTTTCATTAAGACGTCTTACAGAGACTAGAAATCCTTTATTTTCACCAGTGACAATATGACATTTATCACCACTATATAATAATAAATTATATTTGAAGGTGATCCATACACATTTTGTTTTTATACACAGTCGTGTGAATCATAGTTTGCACGGATTCTCGTATTTATTTTTAATATTAAATTCCGTGTTTAATATATCGATAACAAAGAAAAGTTGTAGGACATTGTACAAAATAATATCGGATAACGTGGGAAAACTGTGTCCATTACTTATTTGGGTCAAGCACATACAGGAAATAATTCAGGACGTCTTGAAAATTCTCAATTTCGTTTTATTACATTTAATATCCAAAAGGTTAGGAGTTCGCATTATGTAAATATATTCCTTTGTGGAATTCGATTAAACGTTAAAAGACATAGCCCATTGCAATTGTCGTTTCTTAATTTCTTTCTTTTTTCCTCTTTATACCTGCCACATTCCATCGCAAAACAATTGGTTACACCACATTTTCTATCCTACTTACACCTGTCTAGTACGCCATAATGTGGGTGTTCAATTATACATGATGCATGAATACAAAAGGTCAAAAAACATTTTTAAAAATCTGTATTGGGTACCAAAGAATTATGTTGGATTTGACAAATATTGTTCAAATCATATGGTGTTTTTCTCCTTGACTGCATGTGTTCCAATTTTCAATATTTTTAATGTGGCTTAAAATTTTCACTGCTACAGCAAACATTGTCGTTATATTGACTGATGTTCGCTGCTCAATTTGAAAAAAAGATAAGATTTCAGATCACTGAAATGTTTGTGAGAAAATGGCGAAAGAAATAATTCAAGATAACAAAAAACATGATATTATGCTGAATTCATTTTCAAGACTTTTGCGGGAAATTTCTCTGAACTTTTCATATTCGACATAGGCAAGTTTGTTATCTTTATTGAATGTGAAAAAATAAATAGAATTTCGTTAAATTCTGCCCTAATGCTCATAAAATTGTATTAAATTAAGTTATGAAAAAATGAAGTGTAGGGGATCCGCTGGAGAAAAGGTAAAAAAAAATCAA
Source organism: Modiolus philippinarum (assembly GCA_002080025.1). NCBI lineage: Eukaryota > Metazoa > Mollusca > Bivalvia > Mytilida > Modiolidae > Modiolus > Modiolus philippinarum. Next base: position 33,703 of record MJUU01042375.1, read on the forward strand.
ATGTATAAAACCAGAGGATTCCGAGAATCTGACAGATTTACCAACAACATGACTTGGGAACGTCCTTAGGCCATTTGAAAAGAAACCCATGTAAAGAACAGTGAAAATTAGGCAGTAAGGCCCGAGGTCGTTTGTAAAAAGCCTTGCCATTTAAAATCTTTACAATATAAAGGTAAAACTCGAATGGACATTTTTGAGTAAACCTAGAGTTTATAACCGCAACACAACATTAACGACCACAGACGTTTAATTGATAGTGTGACGGATGCTATGCATGGAGATGCCGCTTATAATCTCAGTGTTGAAGGATTAATGATGACATCAAGATGAAGAACAACAGTAAAAGCGTTGTTTCATTGCTTGTTTTTACCATGCATATGTAGTGGCTTTGTCTCAGATACATTTACTCGATATAATTGCGTTATTTATTGCCATACCGGAGCACTTGGAGTTACCTTTACCTTTGGTGGGTTCACACTGTTAGTGATTTACTTTAGTAGTTTAATTACAATTTTGTTCATTTAGTTGCTTTGAATTATCTTTGTAATGTCGTCTCAGTTTGTGTTAGATATGTGTTTGTGCATGTTTTTCCATTTTTCTTCAGTGTTTGTTTAGCGATTTACACTTCTATATATTTTGCAAGAATGAAAAAAGAGCCAATGATACATAAACCAATGTAACACAGCGAGTTGTTCTACAATCATTTAGACATATGCAAGACATCATGTTTATTTTACATAATTTACATAATTAAGTGGTTATACTTGATAACAGATACTAGTTCTATAAAATACATCAGAATATAATTGACATTTCAAGTCATCATTTTTTTCCATAGCCGAAGAGGATATGAGCATGCAAAACTGTATTAAGACCACACATATAACATAGCTGAATACTGATTTCATTTTTAATAAAAACCTATAAGTACTAGATGGATTAACATGTTTGAACTTAATTCAACTATTCGTATTCTATGTTTTGTAAAATAATTAGTATTAAGGATGGTCACTCCCCAGGTTTTTGAAACCAGGTTTTTGAAACTGTCTCTGAATTTCGGAATTCCTTATTTTATCCATTATTATGCATTAGAAGATTTTGCACACTGACCCCCACTTTTCTTCGCAAAATGTAATAGTAAGCAACTTCATATATAATAATAGACTTCTGACAAAATTTGATGAAATTCTTGATATGCCTTCATCGCATTTCAAAGGTTGATTACCTTAATGCAAACTAAATAAAAAGTCTAGAGAAGTTCGGTTTCCCGCCAAAATTTCATTCGTTTAAATCTCAAAAACCCTCTACACTGACCTATCGATATTTTTTGCTTAAAATGATGTATGATTCATATTCTAATGAATAAAAAATAAAAATTCTAATCCTTGATATAATAAACTTGAGGAGTGGCCATCCTTAAACACGTCTGACATCAAATTATGTCCTTGATGTAAAAAAAGAAGTCTTCACATGCTGTTGCGAATAGCAGTATTTCTGTTGTTGTGGACCTTTAGTGACGTCTTATTGCCAAAAAATGTTCGTAAGCAAAACTAAAAAATTGCATGAGATAAAGAAAAAAACATGTATTAAAAAACAGAAACAAAAAAACCATAAATATATCAGCACAGAATGAAAAAGCAGGACTAGCTAGCATTGTAGAAAAATATTTAGAGATCAAGCTTACTTTGTCAAAAATGACTCCAAATCGGACAAAAAATATATAGAATAAGAAGAAAATGTTAAATATTTTTGATCAACACTCTATTTGTCCAGTTTAGTTTGAAGGACTTGTTTTTCAACAGACAATCGGAATTCCAATGGGCACAAACTATGCACTGCCAATAGCCGATCTGTTTCTCCAATTTTATGAGGCTAAATTCATCGAAGGGCTTCTTCAAAATAAAGATAAAAAACTAGCCGAATCCTTCATTTTTACCTTTCGTCATATAGATGATATTTTGCTACTTACAACCCTCGCTTTGGCGATTTTCTTCATCTGATCTATCCAAAAGAGCTCGAAATTAAAGATACTACAGGCACTTCCACATCGGCCCAACTCCTTAACATTCATCTTGAAATTTACAACAGAAATAGACTTCAAACTAAGCTGTATGACATACGCTATGACTTCACTTTTCCAATAGTGAACTTCGCTTATCTTTGTAGCAAACTTCCAATGGCACCGACATATGCAGTTTTCTTCTGTCAGCTCGTTCGCTACTCAAGGGCCTGTTGGGTCTTGATAGAGTCGGATTTCTCACAAATAAGTTTCTTTAACAAGGGTATGTTACTCATTACTTGAAGTCATCACTCCAAAATTTTTACGGTCAACATCACCATCTTGTTGTCTGCTATGGAATATCTGTTTCCCAGATGATAACAGACCTTTTTTAAAGCTTAATAGTTGTTTCCTCTGACCTTACTTCGGATTTGACATCTTCATCACCGGTGCACCTGCTCTCGTCGATGGTTTTTTATTGGGTCCGTGTTGTTCATCTTTGTATGTGTTTGTGTTTTTTTTTCGTGCCGTACTTTTTTATGTCTTTGTTTTCCGATGTTGCTATTATGCTTAGATTAATCGTATTAGATTGACGATTCGGTCTCAGTTACTCTACATTAAAACGTCGAAAACTTTATTTTCCTTTCTTGTCTTTTTTGCAGGATAATTGCACTTTCGTGGTGTCTGAGGAGCCAAACTGATTTTTTTTTCCGTTTCCACAGATGTCTTATGTGGTAGTGTCAACAAAATCATAAATATACGAGAAGAAACACAACATACCTGTTTCCATGACTTCGAATGACTAAATACCGAATGACATTTAAGCTTGCTTGCTGCTGTTTTATCTTGCTAAAGGTGTCAGTACTCAACAAGGATATCTGCTGTTCCATGTCGCTTGCCTCCGGATAAAATTCGTTTTCATGTAGAAAAATATGGAAGGATATGGAGTGAATGTACATGTGACAAAAACGCACACGATACATAGAAAACTCCAGTTTATCAAGCCCGGGTCTTTTATTCTTGTCTACATCTTGATGTCGAATGAGGCTCTTCAACAAGAGGTGAACAATATTCACCCCCTCAAGCGAGATCAAGAAGGCCCCTAGCGTGCATTTAAGCGGTATTCTTGACAAAATTGTTGAGCAACATCGATCGCAACTAAAATATGTCATTGAAGCAAATCATGTCGGGAGCGGTTAATGAGAAAAAAGAGAAAACCGGGCAATGTCTGCCTACAAATATTTGTCATTAAGTAGCAACGAAAGACAAAAATAAGGACATGTGCTATATTTTCTCAAACTTTTTACTTATACATATCTTTGAATGTGTCTAGTTTTTTCGGTTGTCAATTATAATATACAAAATTACACCCCTTGGGGGTCAAAGCAATAAAAAACAAATATACAACATTCAATGAACAATTAGATTACATAATGTAATTAAAATGACTCTCAACAGATTGTTTAAGAAAGGCACATGCTACCGGTAAAAGGGTTGACTTTGGATCTAGAATGATTTTTTTTTAAATGGTTAAAATTTTTAAAATTTGGGAAATTTTGATACATGTATATAATTTCCAAAACAATTGTACTATTCAGTTCATTAGTTTTACAATAACTTTACGTGTCTTATATAGTCTCTGTTACTTGGGAATATTTTATAACGACCAGTCCCTATTTGTAGATTATGGTCGCTTAAAAGAAATTTTGTTAATATTTATCGACTTTTGAAACATGGCAATTCGCAAAGATATTTTTCTAGGCTAAAATTTAATTTAAGCTTACTATATAAAAATAATTTTCATTCATAAGTAAATGTAGAAAGTTTTTCTTTCAGCTTATTAACAGTAATTTCGGTATTTTATCATTCACATATTGTTCAGTAACAGTCATTAAGGTCTTTCCCACTTCGGTGGAAAGACCTTATTGTATTTCTTCTGATTATTATTTTTTTTTCTTCCAAAATTTGCAAAAAAGTCTTAAGAGATATCACTTTGATACTTTGTACCATTATTCAGAAATGGCTGGGCTTGACCAGACTGACCCTGTGAAGCCGATCTATTTTTAGTAACAGAGTTACATCACCAAACATGGTAAACCTTGTTAGCAGATGAACTCGGAAACCATGAAAGATAGCTGATAAAATGTAATTAGAAAAATGTTCGTTAGGTCAGGACAAAAGTTTGTTACATTTGGTCCGAAATTGTCCGATTGACCATTTTGGAGTTATGCCCCGCAAAATTTGATGCTTTTTTAACAATGATTTTCTCCCAAACCGGAAGTGATAGAGACATGAGACCTACACCATTAATCTTGGTTCCCCAGGGGCTATTTGAAAAGGTCAAGGTCAAAGGTCATCGGTGACCTTTATTTTGACCTCTAGGCTTGTTAGCGGATTAACTCGGAAACCCTAATAGATGGCTGAAGAAATGTAATGGAGAAAATATGTGTCTTGTTGAGATGTACATTTGTTACATTGGGTCCAAAATCATAGGACCAACTGTTTTGGGACTATGGACCAAAAACTGATTTTCGACGTCTCAATTTGTGGTTTTTGTCTATAGCTCAAATACCATTGAAGATACAAACATATATTCATACAAAAATGTTCAGGTAGACTTGACCTTCAAAATGACGTCAAGGTCAAAAGTCAAGGTCACATTGAAAAAAAATGTATTTCACTGTTAAAGAGTCTATAAATATACATATTAAGCTTAGAATGTTGGTTTTCACTTTGAATCAATAATGAGAACTTTCTGAAGCAACTTTGGGAAAGACCTATCAATTGTTCTTCGAACGATTGACGTACTAGTTTTAACTGTCTTTTTATTGGATTTTTTTTCAAACGATTTTTTATACGTGTATTAGAATAGGTATCAATATTTGAAATAAATTCTTTGAATATGTTAATAACATAAGTATGCGGTTTGTTTCCATTGATTAATTCACTTTTTTACCTTTTCGGGGCCATTTAGGGCTTACTATATGGTGTGAGGTTCCTCGCTGTGTTGAAGACCATATGGTGACCCCTAGATGTTTTGTTTTTGGTCGTTTTAACCTGGATATGGGATGTTGTTTCCTTGACATTTACCCCACTTCCTTTCTTTTTCATATACCAAGATTAAATACCTTCTTTGTGTAAGCATTTATTAACTTTTAGTGCTTCTGTGACAAGGGGTTTATATTATTTATATTTATTCGGGAATAATAAACCATTGTTTGAGTTCTAATAAAAGATGATAGTGGGAATCGATCTAGCTCTGCATTAGACGCAATATTATTTGCTGTCTTTTTAGTCATTTATATAAATGATAATAATTTGACAAGTTAATAAATGGTTAAGAAATTAATAACTGACGACAATCTCCAAATGTTGCAGTAATTTATTTGCTTATATTTATCATCGATCGATTATGTTTAAGCAAGTTCTGCAGCAAAATTTATGGTGCACTTAACACAATACGGGACTTTCGAGATATGAACTCTCTTGTAATTGAAGGTGGAAACGATCTGAAAAATATCTACTACGGTTACCAGAGTTCCATCGTCGATTTATTACTAAATTAAGGCTAACCAATTTGCGAATTCCAGTTGAAACAGGTAGATGGTATAATATTAGAAAAGAAGATCGTTTATGTACAAAATGTTCAGATAATGTATTAGGAGATGAATTTCACTACCTTTTTATATGTTCAAATTCAGAAATACAATCTTTAAGGGTCAAGTATATACCAGGTTATTTTTTATCAAATAGTAATGTTTTGAAGATGTCAGCCATATTATCACTATGTAATACAGAACTTTTGAAAAAACGTGTCATTGTTTATAAAAGGTTTATGCAATCTGCTTTAAACATTTAATTTGCTTTACCATCTGGATCCATAATGTTAATATTTTTTTTTCTTTGTGTAGAATTGTATTATAATAATCTGTAATTTACATATGTATGTTTAAATGTGTATTATTGTATGCTCATGTTGCACTCTGTGCCTGAGTTTGCTAATAAAATCTTGTCTCTTGTCTTGTCTCTTGTCTCTTGAAAAAAAAACAAAAAAAAACAGTGAGATTGGGTGACTGGATTCTTGATCTATTAAAATAAATCTATACCACATAAAAAAAAACAAAATATATATGAAATTGAAATGTACACTTATAATCGTTCCTACGTGACAAGTCTTTAAGTAAATTTTAATTGACACAAACAATCAACCTGAAGCGCTACAACAGATTGAAAATACACCACCCTAAGCTCAACAGTGTTCATTAATAAGTGATTCCCTCTCAATGTGTTGATGTATTGATTTTTCTCTAATTCTTGCTCGAAATAAATACTTCCCAGATAATGTTAGATGAAAATAATAACCAACATGTTCGAAATTTATTTCACTTGCTGATTGGTCAATCATGCAAATGTCTCGTGTCAGTTTCTATAAATAGTGCAACCGGGTGTTGATGAAATTAACACCTGCATGATTGTCTAACGAAAAGGTTTTTGCATTTTTTACCAAGATAACTCTATTTATTCATAATATGACATTTTTATAAAAAATATCATATTCAACACCCCTTTCAATGAATGGCACAATGATACACATAGCAACGATGATAGCAACAAAATGGCGACATACTTGTGACTGGAGACCACGGAGATCGCTTTACCTCAAATAAATTGAGTATGAATCAGAGAAACAATCTTTAACATTGTTTTCCGGTTTATTACGATAATTTTTCACATTTCGGTAGTTAAATTTTCACATTTGAAAGTTCTCGGGTAAACCTCGAACTTCAAAATGTGAAAATTTAACTATCGCGATGTGAGAAATATGCGCAACAATGTTAGTGACTATATTTTTCGTGCAGTATCAGAAATGTATTCCTGTTTGAACACGACCCAGAAGTCCCGTATTTGTATTATACAGTTGTTTTGAAAATGACATTATTAATGGGTCGTTATATCTTTGAATGTTGGCCTATTCAAAATGTCAGTTACTGGTCCTGGTCTTTACCCAATTAGCTTAGAGACCGACCATTTAGGTTGAAAAAGGGGGTGCTATGTTTTTTTTCTAAAACAAAATATTTCCAAGCTGATTTTATGTGAAAAAAAAAATATTTTGCGTGCCAAAATGATGAAAAAAAATAATTTCTGAAGGAGGCTTTCTGCCCAAAAAATAAGGTTAATTTTGAGAAAAAAAATATTTTGTTGATTCACGTGAAAAAAAAGAATCAATTTTCTGTCCAGAAAAAAAAAACATAACCCCTCCCCCTTTCAGGTTAAATTGTCGGTCCCTTACTGATAAGAATCATTAATCATATTTGAAGGATTTCCCGGTGAATTAGTCTTACCATATACGCTATGTATAAATACAAATGTGAATCATTTTAATTTGAACGACATTCTCATATCTATCTCCCGTGTTTAATTTATCGATGACAAAGACATATTGTAATACAGTTCAAGTAGTACAAAATATAAGCACGTACAGGAGTTAATTCGGGACATTTTGGAAAATCTCAGCCTTTTGTTTATAATATCTATGCAAAAGGTTAAGAGTTCGCATTATGTAAATATATTCCATTGAGTAGTTCATTTTAATGTAAAAAGGCATAGCTCATTGTCAATGTCATTGTCGTTTTTATTCCTCTTTATACATGTACCTGCCATGTACATTCCATCCCAAAACAATCGGTTGACCACATACTCGTGTCTCATCCAACACTCTATAGGACTTTAAAAATGTGTTCAAGTATACGGGCGTATGACATTTGCGCCGATTTCATTTTTTCATTTGCGCCGATTTTATTTTTCATTTGCGCCGATTTGTTTTTTTTTTTGTTTTTTTTTGTTTTTTTTTTTGTTTGTTTTGTTTTTTTTTATAAGACACAAGTAAATTACATGTACTATGCAATAAAAGTAGAGTTGTTGTTAAAACCTGGAAATAAGCGGTGTTAAAATACTGTAAGTGTATTAATGCCTTATTTGAAATACACTTCATTTTTAATATTTTGGTTTTTTTACAATAATTTTTGAAATGACAAAAGTTGAAAATTCCAAAATAAAAGATGGAGCTTAAAGGTTGAAATTTAAAAAATATAAATAACTACGAAAGACTTATATAAAATAATTCTACCCTACCTTGAAAATATTGGTTTAATCTGGCTATAAACTGTGAAGTATGGCACTATACCTTATTGATACCCATGTAGTGTAAAGACAAAGCCACTACATGTTCTGGTGGTATAAATATGTACTTAGTTAGACACTTGCATTGAGCTTTATTTTTAATCTGTGTAAGCTTTTTCCGTAAGCATAATGAAATGGAAAAATATATAGAAGTTAATTAAAATCTGCCATAATGCTCCTACGGTTGTATAAAATGAAGTTATAAAAAAAACGCTGGCAAAAAAGTAAGATAAATGAATAAAAACAGGAGTCCAAGAATCTGACAGATTTACCGAAAACATTACTTCGGAATACTCTTAAACCATTTGAAAAAAACTCTGGTAAAGAACACTCATTAGGTAGTAAGGCCCGAGATCGTTTGTAAAAACCCTTTCCATGTAAAATCTTTACAACATAAAGGTTAAAACTGTAATGGACATTTTGAGTAAACCTAGAGTTTATAACGAAAACACCAATATTGACAAAATCGGACGTTTAATTGATAGTGTGACGGATGCCATGCATGGAGATGCCGCTTACAAGCTGAAGCCCTAATGATGACTTCAAGGTGAAGAACAACAATTTTCCATTACTTGTTTTTACCATGTATTTGTGGAGACTTTGTCTCAGAAATATTTACTCTTATTATTTATTGCCCTGGCGTAGCACTTGATTTTACGTCTTGCTTTTCAGGGTTCACACTGTGAGTTATTTGCTTAGTAGTTTGATGTTGCAATTTTGTTCATTTAAATACCTTTAATTATCTTTGTCATGTCGTCTTAGTTTGCGTTGGATCTGCGGTTTTTTATTATATATATCTTTTTTTTTTGCTTCAGTGTTTGTTTTTTGATTTACAATTATTACATTTACAATTAAAATAGAGATGTAACAGAAAACACTTTACAATCACTAGCCACAATCTACTAGGGAACTACACAAGAAAAATACATTAAGAAGACAAAAGACAAACGTAGATAACGAAAGGAACTTAGGATAGCCGGACCTGTCACCGGCGCTATCAAGAGCCAGCGGTAGGGTCAAACCGGTCTATAGGTACCCAAACCTCATCTTTCGTTACCCTGTATCCCTATAATATTATAAACATACAAATAAAACCCAATACAGGTAGGCTACTTACTCCAAGACCACAATCTTGAAAAGAAAAAGAATAAGACAAAAGTTTAACGTAATTTAGAAAGATGTATCAAGGAGTGCTCGCTGCTAAACTGTCGGCTAGCTCAAGGAGCCTAGTCTGCTGGTAAAACAATGGCTGAATGAGGAGCCAATGAAACAGATAAAAGAGAAACACAGCTAGTTGTTCTACAATATTAAGACATATGTAAAACAGCATGTTTATTTTACAAAATGAAGTAAACTTAACAACAGATACTAGTTCTATAAAATGCAACACCAGAAGATCAACACAGCATTTTTGTAAATGAGGATATGAACATGTACAGTTGTATTAAGACCACACAAGTTACATGACCGAATACTGATTTCATTTTAAATCAAGACCTAAAATACTAGATGGAGTAAATATGTTCAAACTTACATGTTTGGGTTCTAGTGCTGCTGCTGAGGAATAAGTTTCCGAAATGGCCATTCAGCTCATTAAAATTAATTGCAGTTGGAGATAACATATCCTTTCGTAAAATATTTAATACAGGAGTTTGTTTTATAATGCAGTGTGGAGATGGTAAAACAATACCCCGTCTTTGAGATGTTTGGTCTTTATTTTTCTTAGATATGGTGTACTTGTACATGAAATCATATCTCATATGTACACTTTCTTTATACCTATTATGAAAATTTATCTGAATCCTAAATTCTAAGGTTTAACTCCCTCCATCGGAGATTTGTCATGATCGGATATTTTTGGCATGATTGATTATTCGGATTTCGTTTGGTTTCATGCATTTTAAGCATTTTTGAAATAGTGGATTTCCTATGTTTGTGTTCTAGTGCTGCTGATGAGGAATAAGTTTCTGAAATGGCCATACAGCTCATTAAAATTAATTGCAGTTGGAGATAACATATGTGTTACGGTCTCATGTTCATTTACTCTATATCCATTTGTAAAATATTACATGTAAATCAACATTTCGTATTTTTGGCTCACATAACAGAATAATATGGAAATGCTAATGCATCTACCTTTTTCTCACAGACTTCCGACATTTTAATCTGCAAGTTCGGTATAAATAAATATCCGAAAATCATTGATTTTGCCCGAGACACACAAGAGCATTAAATTATGCGTTTATTTTCCTAATCAAGAAATTATAAACAGTTTATTTTTCTGCCCTGTTGGCAATGTCAGAACATCTTTCTCTTTTTAAATAACAAAATACCGAAATAAACTTGAATTTAGTTACTGCATATGGCCATTTCGACAACTTAATATGTCTTTTCAGCGCAGATCCAAACCAAAATGTTTTGACATCTATTGTAACGCATATTAGAACTGCTCTAGTGTATGACCACTTTTAGAACTGTTCTAAGTAATCTTAATGACAGCTTTTAGAACAGTTCCACGTATAGTAGAACCAATTATGACCGCTTTTAGAACTGCTCTAAGTAAATTAGAGCAGTCATAATGATCGACTCTAAAATTTCTTCTATGACTGCCCTAAGTTAACTTCGAGTTAACTTAGAAACAATTCTTAATTAAGTTAGTTTGGATGAGAGGTTATGTCTGCGACCAACTGTAACTTTGGTAAGTCTCTCTTTTGATGTAGAGTTCGACTTCCGAAGTATGTTGTGCCATCAATCTTTGATTTTTTTTTCCTTTTTTTTCTTTTTTTTCAGTTTTGTTACTTTCTGCACTTATTTTGCAATCCATAGATATGAGTAAATGCGTTACTACTTTTGAAATACACATGATGTAAAAAACTTAAAATCTCGTCCCGTTTGTAGACAAAATTCACCGAAACCTTCAAATAATCTCGAAATATTGGTCAGCCTAGTAATAGCGATCTGTGAATTGTAATTGACCAGTTAAAACAGTACTATGTATAAAATTTTAAAGCTTTATGAAATACGCATATTTTCAGAGATGACTGTACAGTTTCCTGTAAACATTGAGGGGGAGTGACATGAGGTGTCTGCTTTCTTAAACTTATTTCTCACATTTTTACATTTTCTCTCGTTTCCTGCATTTTTTTGGGCCTCGTTTCCCAATTCTCAAACTTTTTCCCGTTTTTTCCCATTATCCCACTTGATGTTTTTTCCCTATTTTTTCATAATTTTCCCCATTTCCCTAAATTTTTGACCCATTTATCCCATTTCCAAAAAGCGAGTTATCCCACTGAACATTGGTTTCGTAGGAAAATACCTGATATCTCCAGTGACATACATTTACCTACTACAAAGAAAGTATCTGTTGAGTTGATTTTCTGACCTTTAACTGGCAAATTGTGTATCGTTAAGGTACAAATTATGGACATTTGAGCTGTTAAAATGGGTCAACTTTTTAGTCTAAAACAAAAAATGACTCATTTTAACAGTTCACGTGTCCATAATTTTCTTTATTTGTTCTTTATCATAAAGATAGGACGTTTTGCGATATATTGGATTCTTATTGATTTTATTTCTGATAAATATTCGATTGAATTTAATTCAAATATGTTACAATCAGTTTGAGTTTAAGAAAATGTTTTTCTTTATCAAAAAACAAAGGTGGCATGACACAAGCACCATAAAGTCTTTTCCTGTCCATATACAATTATTTTAATATTTTTATTGAGTAAGCGAAAACATATGACAAAAAATAAAGCGATTATTTTAAAGAAACAGCAGTCATATTATTTAGTCAGTTATGTTTTGATTTTTATATGCACTGAAGAGACAGAGGTTGTCGAAATGCGCACATGCAGAACCCAAATTAATAGTTACCTCGGTATTTATATATAGTCAATTTAAACAATTTCGAGTAATATTTTTGGTGGTGTGTGTGGTGGTAAAACAGTTCTTAATAATATATTTGCATAGACTACTTGACGAATAACAATTCGCTTGAACAGTCAGTTAGGGACCGACCATTTAACCTGAAAAGGGTGGGGGGTATAGGTTTTTTTCACGTGTATCAACAAAAATTTTTTTTTTCAAAATTGACATTTGGGGGGGGGGGCAGAAATCCTTTTTCCATTATTTTGGCAGCCAAAATATTTTTTCACATAAAATCAGCTCCAAAATATTTTTGTAAACAAAAACCATAGCCCCCCCCCCCTTTTTTTTCAAGTCAAATGGTCGGTCCCTTAAACTAAGAGTAAAGTAAGTAAGATTTTTTTTTAAGTGACTGACCTATAAATCGCTTTGAAGACCCTATAGAATATATAATTACACCAAGTCATAGGCTTTTATTTCTTACTCTTACAAAAGCGATAAAAATTCTGATACAAAGAAATTTAGTGATCTCAAAAGATAGAGTGGCAATATAAAAAAAAAAAATCATATACTATGCAGACGTAGATCTTGAACAAGAAATAACTCTCATGTACAAAGTCCATAACAGTATGTTTTTTCTTGCATAATTATTCCGTCTGAAATCACTGTGCATTGAATAGTTTTCTTGGGATTTTATATCACATATCAACATTATTTACAACCAGAGGCTCCCAGGAGCCTGTATTGCTCACTTGGCTCTCAATTGCAACAATCAAGCTCACATTGTAACCAATATAGCGAACTGTATTTTAAGTCTAATCATGTTTTACTATATTTCTTTGTTGAGCTTTTTGACAAAAACATTCTTGCTGAGGACGACTTTCGACACCAGTTTTAAAGTTGAGACATCATTTCGTAAATGGCGGTCAACGACAATTTTTAACACCATATTTTTAAGTTACGACATCATTATCTCTTTGGAAACCGAATAACATTGAAATCGGACAGTGTTGAATTTCCCGCCTTTTTGGTGGCCATTTTGGAAATGACGGTCAAGAAACAATTTCATAATCTGGTTTTGAAGTTGCAACATCATTATCTATTTGGAAACCAAATTTCATTGAAATCGGACAATGTTGAATTTTCCCGCCGTTTTTGGAAGCAATTTGGAAATAGCAGTCAACAAACAATTTTCAACAGCGGTTTTGAAATAGCGACATCAATATCCACTTGAAAACCATATTTCATTGAAATCAGACAATGTTGAATTGTTCTGCCTTTTTTGGCAGTAATTTTTAAATGGCGGCAAACAATTTTTAACATCGGTTTTGAATTTGCAACATCAATACCTATTTCGAAACCAAATTTCATTGATATCGGACAATGTTGAATTTTCCCGCCTTTTATGGTGGCCATTTTGAAAATGGTGGTCAACGAATAATTCTCAAATCCTGTTTAAAGTTGCGACATCAATACCTATTTTGAAAACAAATTTTATTGAAATCGGACAATGTTGAATTTTCCCGCCTTTTTGGCGACCATTTTGAAAATGGCGGTCACAAACAATTTTCAACACCAGTTGTGAAGTCGCAACAACTATATCTATTTGGAAACCAATGGATATGCACTTTTATCTAATAAGTTATAAACACACAAAAACAGTTACTTTCCATATTCTAAAGTACTAGTATTCAAATTTTAGTTAAATACCAATTAGAAGCTGACAAATTTGTTTCAGTAGAGTTATTAACAAAATTATTTCTCGTTTTTGATTATGTACAAGATTTGGCACGATTTAGGTCTGCATTCTTTCGTCCTTTCCATTTTCCTCTCTGTATTTCAGCCCGGTAGTCCCCTAGTCGAAGGCCATACGGCCGAAACGTTGGGCAGCCTTCCCTTCTTTGCATTTTTGTTCATTTTTATGTTTTTTAATTTGCACCTATTATAAAATAAATATGTTTATGAATTACGTCGGGTAAGTCCTACTAATTTATAAACATGGGGTGAATCACTTTTACTTAATTATAGAAAATTTTGTTTAAAACTTAAGATTATCTCCTTTGTGCATAGCTATGTCCTTTGTTGAAATTGGCATTTCCTATTTAAATCAAATTGGTAAGCTTTTACATGTTTATTCATAGGATTCCAAACGCTTTAATTTAATCTGTACTGGAGACACAAATTGTGGAAATAGCAATTATGCAGAAATCATTCACAGTAACTTCAGAATTTTATTATTTACTACCAATGGATTGATGCTTCTACTGGTGGATTGTTAATCCCCAAATGTATTCACAGCCCGATTTTATTTTGAAACTTTCAATATCTAAATTAAGACAGAACTGTTTAAACCGAAGAAGTATCTCTGTCCTTGGCTTATTTTGGCATTTCGATTCAGATCCTATAAGAATTTTTTTCTTTATCGGCTTTTACATATATTTCGATTTATGGCCTTCCAAACGTTTTAATTTGATCTGCACTGAAGCGAAGAAAATTTTCGAAATTGCCATCTGCAGAAACTTACTTCACAGTAACTTTAGTATTTTACTATTTACTCCTAGTAATGCGGAAAAACAAGTTGTGAAATACAAATAAAGAGGAGAGAGTTAACAAATTTGGTCATTTACTCTGGCTGACTGGTTAAAGTAGTTCTACTACCTGTACAACAGCTTAAGTCTAAACACCACTGCGGTTTGAGTTCGCGCCCCCACTTTGTACATTACAAAAAGGGTACACTCGACTTACAATCGTAAGTGATTAGGTTGTCAGTTACCTGATCAAAGTCGGTGGCTCTCTCTGGGTACTCCGGCTTCCTCCACCAACATGAAATAGCTAAATACTGCTGAAAGTGACGTTAAACCCCATATATATCAAACAATCAATCTTTTAATCTTACTTTTGCCAAATCTGCTGCTACATGTTCTCCATTCAAGCATTTGGAGGATCAGTAAGATCTAGAAGTTTATGATGATAACTAAATTCCAAAATATTTGAAACAGACGATGGAGCGATCTTATATTGGAAAAGTATGAAATGCTGCAGAGGAAAAGGTCAAATTTTGACAACTTAAAAGTTATATCTAAATTAACAAGTTTCTCAACTGCTATTTTCATTGGCACAGAATTATACAGATTGTAAAAAGTTTTTCCATTATATTCAATTTGATGGATATATATTTAGTTAAATTTGACAAAATCTAAAAAAAATATATAAATATACAATAAAATCTTAACAATATACAAAAAAGCTTGTATTGGGAATCTTGTGTACAGTGATTATTTTTTTCACCAGTAAATGTAGTTATGGAAAAAAATTAAAAAGAACCAACACAGGGAAGAAAAAACAAGCAAAGTCACTCTTTTTTGTCCATCGACAGGAAACCAAAGACTAGTGCCTAAATGAACAAAGTAGATGACACCCCAAATAATAAAACATTTTTTAAGAACAGAAAATGCAAATTTGACCTTTTTTAAAATCATTTATCAAGAATGATCGGTTGTGCATTTGTCCAAATACATTATGTTTAAGATTTCATTATTTACAAAAATAAACTAGTTAATAATGCAACAAAAGGGGACAATTTGATTGAATTTTTTTTTAAATTCTGTTCAATCAAATGGAGTGTTGCTTTGCTTTTATTTGCCGTTCTAAATAAGCATAATTTGGTTGTTAGAATACAAAAGAATACAAAGGAAAAGTCATTTAGAGAAATAAGGCAGAGAATATCTTTGTTTATAGCATTTTCGTAATCACTGTGAAACAACAAAATAATAATCGAATGACATGGAGTAATGTACACGAGGCAAAGACTCTACAAATACAGTGTAAAACCAACCAATGGAACAGTTCTTCATCCTGACATCACCATGAGGCCTTGAACAATGAGCTATGTTCATACCTCATAGCAAATTCAAGACGGCCCTCATTGGCGGATCCAAGGGGGGGATCTTGGTTTGAAACCACCCTTTTTTCTGGGCAATAATGTATTTTTTTATGAATATCTTAGTGTTTTACTAAGAAAAAACCCCAAAAATTTTCTCGCCTCGCTCCGCTCGACGATCTTTTTTTCATTTTTTATTTGGAACCCCCCTTTTCAAATTGCCTGCATCCGCGCCTGGGCCCCTAGCACTGGTTTGTGCAGAATTCATTGCTGAATGTCAAGCAACGATACATACATGTTCTTTAATACCCTTTGATGAGGAATCATCAATCAACGTAAACACGTGCGAATTCTTCAAATAAACACGGTAGCAAAACGTCTTGGAAAATTAATAACTGTGTCCTTGAAATTTCTCAGTTTCGTCATTTTTTCAAAGATATATATGTCAGAAGATTATTTGTTGGTATTATTAAACAAATATACCATGAGGATGAGGTCAATACATATGGAATATAGGCGTTTTGTTTTTGCTACGGACTTTATCACGGCCAGTATCAAGTGAGCCCGTTAGCTTGATGCGTTACGCCGTGATAAAGTCCGTATCAAAAACAAAATGTCCTATATTTCTTTTATCGGTCATTCACAAAATAATAAATAAAACTCTATAATAACTTGTAATAAGCTGAAATTTCTACTTTAGCACTATTAATCAATTGTTTTTTGCAATAATTTGTATGCATTCTTCTTTCAACGTATTACGCGTATGAGCGCGATAAATAGTACAAAACATGACGTCAGCATAGCAACCCGCACGTGACGCCTTAACAGTGACCGATATTTTCGTGATAGTGTCCAGTTCGGTGATACTGACAATATCAGTCTCTGTAGATCAAAGGAAATTCATTCAAATTACCGATAAATGAATTTATAGACCTGACTTAAGCATATTTACCGAGGACGCAGTCTGAGGTTAATAAACGCAAATCACGTTTTGTTCGATGTGTTAGCATATCAGATATGTTGTAAGCCTGACGTTTCCAAATATAGAACATTATGTACTATTTATGGAAACACGTGGTTTACACCATATTTACAGAACGTCTTATGGCGTCAAACGAACCAATTAGAGCTCTAATAATACATAAAATATCATACAAATTATCACATATTACATATATGTATAAGCCATTACTTCATACGAGATATAAATAATATTAATAATCATTATTTCTTTTAATTATGCATGAATTACATGAAATTACTTATATCGCTTTGAATTACTAGAAAAGATATTACTTATATTTTACTAGGATTAAACCATCTTCCAGAATTTCGTTTTCCAGAGCTATCACTACAATAAACGCCCCCAGTTGTCACCTTCTGTACTGAAAAGTGTTCGATCGTTCTTAACCTTTCTAAAACTCGGCCAGAGTTCTGATTAGGTTAATATTTAATGAACGAATCTTAACCTTCACGTGACTAGTCTTAAGTTTTACTCTCCCGTTTCCATGGTGGTGGTAGAGTTGGGAGGATGGTAGTATAACTTCCTATATACGTATTGGGCATAGAAAATGGTAAAAACTTGGGTTCTTTGTAAAGCTCATACAATAAGCAATCATTTGATACCTTGTTTTTATAACTGGAAAGCATTTAGTTAACATTTTGAAGCAACTGAAAGAAACACTTGATCGAAAAACGAAATTTTCCAACATTTCGGTAGATTGGTCTAAAAATGGGCCAAATTCAACATGTGCGTGCAGGTTATGCTCGTGTTAACATATTTTATTTTGAAGAGCGGATGTATGCCAACTTTAAAAAATGGGTGGGGTTCGGAAGTTGGAGTGCACGGGAGGTTATTCCAGCCCACGGACTAATTACAGGAAATACACATACCGAATGTATTATTTACGCAAATGATGTATCTGTAAAAAAAAACAGTTGCTAATGATCATGATGCTGAACCACCTATACCACCTGAACTGTATGATTTTTCAAATGACTTTGAGCTTGACCAAATAAAGGATGAAAATGTTAACCCACAAGTTAATATTGCCAAGGAAAACAATAGCTTGAATCAAATTGATTGGGCATCTAAGGGCCTTTTTTCATTTAATCCAAACCTACAAAACTGTTCTATTAACATTTCAGTTAGTAACTATCAAGCACAGTAAAGTTCATGTTTTACATGTTTTATCCCAGTTTAAAACTGGTCTGTTTTTTTTTCTTGAAACAGTTCTATTTGATATGTTATTTGCTATACTGTTAAATATGAATTTTGAGGATATAAAGACAAAATTTTTAATAATACATCTTATTTATAAACGTGTACATGTTTTGTTGAAATTAACATGATTAAAGGTAATGATACTGCGCCATTGTATTGATACATTTACATTTTTATGCAACATGATATCAATGTTTATCGGTAATTTATGCTTCTTGCCTTTGATGTGTACTGACCGATAAAGTCATTATCAACGTACTGGACCATATCAAAAATTTATTGGGTCAGTACGTCAAATGACATGCGCGAACAGATGCGACGCGCATTAATCTGAATGTAAAGTCAACTCATGAATGAAAATTTTTTGCGACAACAAACAGTAAACAATTTTGAAATTTTTAGTAATTCAAATAAACGTGACAACAAAAGTCCGAATTGATCAAAGGAAGAGACCAGTAAGGAAAATCCGTATAACATTCGACTGAATCAGGGAAACACAATCCATAACAGAACATTTTTGGCAAGCCGTCATATTCCCGACTTGGAACGGGCATTGTATAAATAAAATGTTTGGTTAAACCAGGTTTAATGAACAGAAATACACGTTTCCCTATAACTTTTGATTGTATTTTATGAAAAATTCATACCTTGTCACTGCAATAAAACATCAGGCCATGAATCCAATTCGCTATGATGGTTTGCTTTCTTCCAATGAACTGTCGCCGACTTAAATGAAGACAGAGACGCCTACCCCGGTACTACAAACCCCTACAATCCTGAATTACGCAGGGTGTTTTCAGTGACAAGAAAGGCGCCATCCTCAAATGACGGTCTGTCTTTGACAAATTAATCTTCTCGGGTGATGTCCATTTGAAGCAATAATTACTTACTATGTTGCGGCATTGATTGTATGTTGTTTTATACCAGTTGAATTGGGCTATTTTCATCATTTGTTACACTATTTCCAACGAAATTAAAATGACAAGACGTGTGTTGTTCAAACCCAACGTACAGAAGGATGTGACGTCACACTACCCTGACGTCAACAAGAATTGTGCACAATACAGTATTCGCCAAAGAAAGAGTTCCCCTTATTTTTCAAAATTAACAACGAAACTGCAACATTTGGAAATTCCCGATAAACAGAATATAGGACTTTTTGTTTTTGATACGGACTTTATCACGGTAGCATATCAGGTTCGCCCTAGCGGGCTCACCTGATATACTATATTCTATATGCAATGCGCAATATCATAACGGAATGAATCACATACAATAGAAACAGTTACTTTTATAGGCATGAAATTACATGAAAATAAAGGGATGTGAAGTAAATGTTCATGTTCACAAAATAAAATGAATAAACAACACTTTCAGTCATATTTAATGTCATATGACATTTGTCACATGTTTGTAGTTGTAGAATAAAATAATTATTTCCCATGTATGAGGGGATATGAAGATTTGTTTACCCTTGGAAATGATATTTCCTCGGACGTTGTCCTCGGGAAATATGATTCCCTTGGTTAAACGAATTTTCATATCTCCCTCATACAAGGGAAATAAATGTATAATGAATTGGTTGAAAACTTCACAATCTTATTTACTTGGCAAAATATATGAATGGGATAGATTTAAATTTCAATGTCCGCACACCCTTACAGATTAATGAAAGAAAGATAACAGGAAACACTTACAATGGCCGAACATTACAATCACATGTCTCAATCAACGAGGGAACTACACAAGAAAAACAATAAAATGACAAAAGACAAACATAGATAACGATAAGAACTCGGGATGGCCGAACTTCGTACCGGCAATGGCAACAGCCAGCGGTAGGATTAAACCGGTTTATGGGTACCTAAACCTCCCCTTTCTCTATCCCGTTTTCCTATAGTATAATAAACATACAAATAAAACCCAATACATATAGACCACTAACGACCACAATCAATATGTATATTATGTCAAGTGACCCCAACCCCAAAAGTGCCCGTTTCAAGACTTTCAGTGGTTTGCCTACTATTGTTGCTTAGGAAGTTCATTTCATACGAGCTTTGATTTATTTATATATTCGGATTTCGTTTGTTTGCACCGCTAACCACTATTTAAAAGACTTAGATTAAGATCCCCTTTGTAGGTCTTGAGATATACATGTACACACTATTTCAGTTTGATTTCATTTCTTGACTTTTTTTTTCATTTCATCTTATTGAAGAGACATAAGTTGTCGAAATGCGCATATGCAGAATTTAAATTATCAGTAACTTCGGTATTTAGTCATTTATTCATTAATTTTTTATTTTTTTATTTTTTTATTTTTTTCTTTTTTTTGTTGTTAAAAAATAAAAATCGTGATCAGGCTAACCCAGTTGTTTGATTTACTCTGATTGACCTTGTAGATTTTTATTTAAATAATTCTTGAGTGGTACACGCAAATTCAGAACAGTAAAGGATTATTCATTGTCTATTAATATTTAAAAGAATTCAACGACTATAAATATATATATAAGAAAATTTCCCATCTAATTGACGGCGTATTGAATAAAATTCAACATTGCAAATATCACAGTAGTCGTTCATGTTTTGTTAAAAGGTAAGGTTATTTTATTTACTTATATTTTTTCTAACATATATTACTATCAAAATGCAATTTGTAAATCATATCATTCACGACGTGCCATCAGTAAAAAACAGATTGCTGTGAGAGTTCTGTATTAAACAACCTGTAATTTTTACATGTATTATATCTAAGTCAAAAATGCTAACTTCCTATATAGCGGTCGGTGTGGATGTGCGGCCCAAAAGGGTCTGTTTTTATCAGGTCTACAATATATGATAAGGTTAAGAAATATCAGAAGCAATATATCAACTGGTCTGAATTTTCACTTTGGATATAATATAAGGTTGCAAATTTCAACATCCAATACATAACTGCAAAATTAATCTTCAGATAAGCAAATGACATTATCCATATGAATAGGTTGCAAAATTTCATAAACTATATGAAAGGGTCTCCCTTTTCATCTGGCAAAATATTAATACGTTGGTTTTAATTTAACTGTAAAATATGGACATGGAGTAAATGTACACGAGGCAAAGACTCTACAAATACATTGTAAAACCAACCAACGGAACAATGCTTTTATTGTTTATTTTCATCCTGACATCACCATGAGGCCTTAACAATGGGCTATGTTCATACCTCATAGCAAATTCAAGACGGTCACTAGCACTAGTTTGTGCAGAATTCATTGCTAAACGTCGAGCAACGATACATACATGTTCTTTAATACCCTTTGATGAGGAATTATCAACAATCATAAACACTTGCGACTTCAATCTTCAAATAAACACTGTAGCAAAAAGAAATCTTGGAAAATTAATAACTGTGTACTTGAAATTTCTCAGTTTCATCATTTTTACAAAGATATATATGTCAGAAGATTACTTGTTGGTATTACTATACATGAATTTATAGACCTGACTAGAGCATATTGACCGAGGACGCAGCCTGAGGTCAGTACACTCTAATCGGGTCTATTCATCCTCGGTCAATATGCTCTAGTCAGGCCTATCTATCCATGTATTGACCGAATTTGCCAAACAATAATTGTTTTATCATTTTATGACATTATCCTTCTTAAAAATAGCATGAAACTTTCAGTGCGTTATCATATAAAGCATGTTGTACATCTGACGTTTCCAAATATAGAACGTCACGTACTATTTACGGAAATACCAAGTTTATAAGATATTTGCAGAACGTCATGAGGCGTCAAATAAACCAATCACATTGCACAAATATGACATTCTTGTTTTAATCAGCACGTTATGTTCGATGTTTTAACATATTAGATATGTTGTAAGCCTGACGTTTCCAAATATAGAACATTATGTACTATTTATGGAAACACGTGGTTTACACCATATTTACAGAACGTCATATGACGTCAAACGAACCAATTAGAACTTTAATAATACATAAAATAATTATACAAATTATAACACAGTACATATATGTATAAGCCATTACTTGATACAAGATATGAATAATATTAATAAACATTACTTCTTTTGATTATGCATGAATGACATGAAATTACTTATATCGCTTTGATTTACTAGAAAAGATATTACTTATACTTTACTAGGATTAAATCATATTCCAGAATTTCGTTTTCCAGAGCTATCACTACAATAAACGCCCCAGTTGTCACCCTCTGTACTGAAAAAGTGTTCGATCAGTCTTAACCTGTCGAAACCTCGGCCAAATTCTGATAAGGTTAATATTTAATGAAAGAATATTTACTTTCACATGACTAGTCTTAAGTTTTACTCTCCCGTTTCCATGGTGGTGGTAGAGGTTGGAGGATGGTGGTATAACTTCCTATATACGTATTGGGCATAGAAAATGGTAAAAACTTGGGTTCTTTGTAAAGCTCATACAATAAGCAATCATTTGATACCTTGTTTTTATAACTGGAAAGCATTTGGTCAACATTTTGAAACAACTGAAAGAAAAACTTGATCGAAAAACGAAATTTTCCAACATTTCGGTAGATTGGTCTAAAAATGGGCAAAATTCAACAAGTGCGTGTAGGTTATGCTCGTGTTAACATGTTTTATTTTGAAGAGGGGATGTAAGCAGACTTTAAAAAATGGGTGGGATGCGGAAGTGGGGGTGCACGGGAGGTTATTCCAGCCCATGGACTAATTACAGGAAATACACATAATTACCCAAATGAAGTATCTGTAAAAAAACAGTTGGTAATGATCATGATGCTGAACCACCTATACCACCTGAACTGTATGATTTGTTTTCAAATGGCTTTGAGCTTGTCCAAATAACGGATGAAAATGTTAACCCACAAGTTAATATTGCCAAGGAAAACAATAGCTTGAATCAAATTGATTGGGCATCTAAGGGCCTTTTTTCATTTAATCCAAACCTCCAAAACTGTTCTGTTAACATTTCAGTTAGCAACTATCAAGCAAAGTAAAGTTCATGTTTTACACGTTTTATCCCAGTTTAAAACTGGTCTGTTTTTTTCTTGAAACTGTTCCATTCAATATGTTATTTGCTATACAGTTAAATATGAATTTTGTTGAGGATATAAAGACAAAAATTTAAACTATACATGTTATTTATGAACTTATACATGTTATTTATGAACTTATACATGTTATTTATGAACATGTACATGTTTTGCTGAAATTAACATGATTAAAGGTAATTATACTGCGCCATTGTATTGATACATTTACATCTTTATGCAACATGATATCAATGTGCAATGCGCAATACTATAACGGAATGAATCACTTACTATAGAAACAGTTACTTTTATAGGCATGAAATTACGTGAAAATAAAGGGATGTGAAGTAAATGTTCATGTTCACAAAATAAAATGAATAAACAACACTTTTAGTCATATTTCATGTCATATGACATTTGTAGTTGTGGAATAAAATAATTATTTCCCATGTATGAGGGGGATATGAAGATTTGTTTACCCTTGGAAATGATATTTCCTCGGACGTTGCCCTCGGGAAATATGATTCCCTTGGGTAAACACATTTTCATATCTCCCTAATACAAGGGAAATAAATGTATAATGAAAAAAATTGGTTGTAAAACTTCATAATTTCATTTACTTGGCAAAATATATGAATAGGATAGATTTAAATTTCAATGTCCGCACACCCTTACATATGTATATTATGTTAAGTGACCCCAACCCCCAAAAGTGCCCGTTTCAAGACTTTCAGTGGTTTGCCTACTATTGTTGCTTAGGAAGTTCAATTCATACATGCTTTGATTTATTTATATATTCGGATTTCGTTTGGTTGCACCGCTAACCACTATTTAAAAGACTTAGATTATAATCCCCTTTGTAGGTCTTGAGATATACATGTACACAATACATACATACATACAAAAACTATTTCAGTTTGATTTCACTTCTTGACTTTTTTTTATTTTTATTTTATTTATTTATTTTTATGTTGTTGTTGTTAAAATGAAAACCGTGATCAAGCTAACCCAGTTGTTTGGTTAACTGTGATTGACCTTGTAGTTTTCT
The DNA here is from genome assembly GCA_002080025.1 of Modiolus philippinarum. Lineage (NCBI taxonomy): Eukaryota > Metazoa > Mollusca > Bivalvia > Mytilida > Modiolidae > Modiolus > Modiolus philippinarum. Next base: position 57,943 of record MJUU01042375.1, read on the forward strand.
TGAGTGGTACACGCAAATTTAGAACAGTAAAGGATTATTCATTGTCTATTAATAGTTAAAGGAATTCAACGACTATAAATATACATATAAGAAAATTTCCCATCTAATTGACGGCGTATTCATTGCAAATATTACAGTAGTCGTTCATGTTTTGTTAAAAGGTAAGGTTATTTTATTTACTTTATTATTTCTAACATATATTACTATCAAAATGCAATTTGTAAATCATATCATTCACCACGTGCCATCAGTAAAAAAAGATTGCTGTGAGAATTCTGTATTTAACAACCTGTAATTTTACATGTATTATATCTAAGTCAATATGATAACTTCCTATATATAGCGGTCGGTATAGAACCGCGGCCCAAAAGGGTCTGTTTTTATCAGGTCTACAATATATGATAAGGTTAAGAAATATCAGAAGCAATATATCAACTGGTCTGAATTTCCACTTTGGACATAATATAAGGTTGCAAATTTCAACATCCAATACATAACTGCAAAATTAATCTTCAGATAAGCAAATGACATTATCCATATGAATAGGTTGCAAAATTTTATTCATAAAATATATGAAACTTTTAAGGGCCTCCCTTTTCATCTGGCAAAATATATGAATAGGGTTGGTTTAAATTTTACTGTCAAATATTTGTTAAGCAAACCCCCATGTATAAACCATGTATACTTGTACATTGTAAGTACAGAATATCCTTGCATATTTTTAATGTAGAAACAGGTAAATTTATTGATTCCCATTTTAGAATTTGATAAATATGTGACAGGAAACAAACAGAGGATAAAATTCCATCTATGAATGTCGGCACTACTTAGATTTAAAAAGAAGATTAATTAAGACATATTATTGGAGAAAACAGTCTAGTTTAAAAATCCATACACCATCAACAAGTTTTCATAACTTTTTAAAAATATTTAAGCGGAAAAATGCGCAATTCATAACAGTAGCAAGTTAGTTAGTAATTTTTATAAAACGTCGAATTAAAACTTCACAATAAACATTTGCTATAGTTATGAAAAAGAAATGAAATGGGGTAAATGTCAAGGAGACAACATCCCATATCCAGGTTAAAACGACCCAAAACAAAGCACCTAGGGGTCACCGTACGGTCTTCAACACAGTGAGGAACCTCACACATAAAGCAAGCCCTAAATGGCCCCAAAAAGGTAAAAAAGGTGAATAAATCAATGGAAACAACCACGCTATAGTGTACGTTCATAATACAAATATGTACAACCAGCTTCTCTTGTTTTACTAAATCATAATTTCATCATAACGCATTTTGCAATGAGCATAGAGCTGTAACACTCCCTGGTGGGATAGAGACAATCACTGTCAATGTTTAAATGAATATTGTTTTGTAGTAACTTAAAGCATTATGAAAGAAGTTGTGATTGAAGGTGAACCACTGTCGCCTGACTCAACATCTGTAACAATTGATGATGCAAAGGAATCCAATAAGTTAAGAAGCACCAAGTCATACGAAATTGAAGAGCAGTCGTCTGATCATAACCTTATGTCAATCGAACGTAAAAGTAAAACTGGTATTTGTACGCCTCTTACATGTATTAAGGTACAGTTTAAAAAAGCATATTTAAATCATCTCCAATCTCTGAATTTATTGTAGTAATTTGAGTGAAACTGGAATAGAATGATGTATGCAAGGTCTTGTAATAAGATAGAATGGTCAGCATACATCGTTCAGGAGGGACTTAGTTAAACATAGAACCTTTTGGGAAAATTACTTTTTGATCATCTGCTTTTAACTTTTTGAAGTAAACTAAAAACAAAATAATGTATGGGAGGTTTCTCATGTTTTCAGATCCGAAAAGCAAAATGACATCCAATGTGGAGCTTAAGTTTATAGTTATAATGTTGGATCTTATTTAAAACAAAAAGAGTCTAAAACATGTTCAGATCAACTCTTGTGAAGCTTTGTTAGCATATTAATCAGTTGAAAAATGATTGTCCATTCAGTATGATATAAAACAAACAATGGAACGAGCACTGCGTATAGGAATGGATCCTATGTTGAAACATTATTGATCAACATGTGTAAAGCCATGAAAAACAATTGTTGGACATAACTTTCTGATTTTCTTTAAGGGCTTAATCAAAAACCAGATACGGTTTGTTAAGGGAGTGTAGGTCTCAGTTTCTAGAATAACGCGATATCTATCGTTTTATCCATTCAAATAGGGTTAATATTATTGAACATGGATCATTTTTTTTTTGGTTAAAATGACTTTGAAAGAAACGAATCAAAATAGACAATTTAACAAATTTAATCAACTTCCAATTATATTTCCATATGATTTAAGACATATAAGTAGCTATTGAAAAATGGAGGAAAGAACCAGAGAGAACTGTTTCCCGCCAAAGTTTTGAAGTCGTCTATATCAAAATTATTTACTTGTATACTTATGTTTTTATATTAACAAAACTTTTCTAAAGAAAAGGTAATTTCTTTTACTCTAGAGATAATTACAATTTTATGGAAGATTCATACACCCTTGGTTTAGGCTTTTTCTATGAGAAGCATTTTGTCAAGTGAGCGATACAGACCATGTTTTTGGCTTTTAATTTATTTTCTTGATATTTCAATAACTGTAGTTGTTTGCTTTTATGCTACAACCACTTCATGATCACTCTTTCTTTTGAATCCGCATCAACTATTCATATGAAAATTTCTTTGGTCGTTTAAATCTTTGATTCTGATATTTAGCATTTTTTGTTCTTTCGAATTTTTAACATCTTTATTTTACAGATATTAATGGTAATACTAGGAATTGCAGCAGCACTTGTAGGAATCATAGCTGTTATTCTACATGCAACCAAGAACTCTTCGGATACATCCATATCGTGGCACAATTCCACGAATAACCATACCAAAACAAGCACAAAAAAGGGATCATTCAGTAAGTTTCAAAGATAGGACAAAATGAAGTTGACACAACGATTACCCCAATTCTAATAACTACCACTTCTACGTTGTTTTTTGTTTGTTTGTTTGTTTGTTTTTTTTGTTTTTGTTTTTGTTTTTTTTTTTTTGCATTGTTGCTTTGTTTCTCGCTTCCCTTGCTTCTTGATTTATTTATTTGTTGTTTTCTGTTTTTGTTTTCTTGTATTTTTTTCGTCATAGGGTAATTTTTAGGGGATATTCTTAGCAACCGTAAGCTAAGGAACAACGTAGGGATGCTGTATTCTTACAAATCAATATTTTTGTATTTTCAGGCATTCCAGACAGATGCATTTATGAAACATCACTGGGTAAGTTCACATATTAGCCAAGGGTGGAATGCCTTTTTCGGGACAGCGCAAAAAGTTATGCAGGTCAGCTGGTTTTCAGGGCTAACCCTCAACAGGATTATGGATCTGCAGTGTTATTTTTCGGGACTCGGGATAAAAAAAGATATTCTTGGGAATGAAAGTTATTTAATTGGGATTCCGGAGTTAGATCAACTGTAACACACTCCATTTAAGCAACGAAAGGAAATGGAGACGTAAATTTGTGAAAAAATGCAAAAAGTAAAAATTAAATTCCCGCAAAATGTACCTCTAATATAACATATGTCACTTGTTTGGAGGACTTGGTCATGGTAAGGATGAACAACAAAGTTCAAAGTATTGCTTGAAAGAGAGAGAGTCCGAGCTTCAGATTTTCAGAAGCATTCGATATCCTCGGGTTTTATCCATTCAAATGTTAAATATTTTTGCACATGGGTGATATTTTCTTAGTAATAGGTTGCTTTAAAATGCAGAAAATAGTAAATGTACAAAATGTAATTTTATCAACTTCCAGTTATATTTTAACATATTCTAAAGCCGCTCTTACACTACACCGTATAAAACAAACGTATGAGGAACGGATGAAAATCATTTTTGTACGGTGGTATGTTCGTTCACGATTTGAAGTGAAAACGCACAAAAACCAGAGGTCTACAGTAAGTACACCGTACATGCAGATTCCTGGCACCGTACATTTTTTTTGTATATACCGAATTCGCACCGAACTGACACCGGAATCCTACCGGACGAGTACCGAATAAAACGGATTGTTACCGAAAACGTGCCGAACGAACGAGCACCGAGTAAAAACGAACTAAATGGGTACAAGGCAAAACTATCGATTTTAAAAGACGACACAATCATTACGGCGTGCTTGACTAATTAAATTCATTTTTCCAAAATGTTACCAAATAAAAAGGCAAGAGAATGACCTAGGAAAAGAACTGTCGTATTACAGTTAAGACAGTTAACCTTCTCCACCAACGACACAAGGCGAAAATGCCAGTGAAGATGCTCAAGACCAAGATCGGGTTAAAGTTATACAGTCTTTTTGATATCGCATGCTGCTTAACATATATAACGTTTTTAAATGTCGAGAAAACGGACAAATTTTTGATTTTGATGTTTTGGGTATATGTCAAAGTAATGTTACAATATAAATACAACAACAAACACTGCATAACTCTTGCAATTACTAAATTGAATAAGAACGGATGGACCATCATTGAGGTTTCCGTCCGAATCCACCATAGTTTAAGCCATAAGGTCGAAAATATGGGTCTTTCTTTCTGTTCTTTTCCTTGTGATTTTTAGCTACTTTTCTTTTTTTATTATTTTTTAAAAATATTTTATGTTTTGTACTTATTATCTCCTTTTACGATTCTTATTTTGTTTATTACATTTAAGTTTCGTCATTACACAACGTATATTTTTATAAATTCGTTTTATTCGGCGCTCGTCCGGTTGGTTTCCACAGTAAGTCCGGAACGCGAACGGTTTATCCGTTATCTCTTCGGTAAAAGTCTGTTTCACCAATTAAATCTACCATACATGAACGGATGCAAGACGGACAAGTAACGAATGAATAACGTTTATACAAAGCAGGAGAACCGAACAAAACGTGAACCTACCGTACATTCACCGGACATCTTGTGCGGTATATATGCGTTCCAAGTTTTGAACATGTACAAAATTTTTCACCGTACAAATCGGACATCACCGTACTTGTACCGTATTCACCGGACAAAGAACGGACGACAAACGTATATGAACGGAGACGAACGGATATACTTTATTTTTATACGTTCGGCGTTCCTTTTGCGTTATACGGTGTAGTGTAAGAGGGGCTTAAGACATTTAAGCAGCTAATGGAAAATGAAGGAAAACTTTAGAGAGGGTTATTTCCCGCCAAAATTTTAACGTCTTATTTCACAAAAATATTTACATGGATTTTTAAAATTTTTTGCTTAAGTTGTTCTATTAGCAAATCTTTTAAAAAAAAGGAATTTTCATTCTAATTACAAATTTTTTTGACACTCGTACTCTCACAAATGCTCTTCACCCTGTTGAAATTTACGACCATCAACATCCACCACTTACACGGTAATACTTCAAATCAGTATTATTCTTTGCACTTTTTCGATCTATGCAATTATTCTCGTTAAGTGGTTATTGACAATCATAGAAACCAATATGTACAGGTAACCCTACAAATGCTTTCATAAATTAAACCAATAAGCAGCTACAGAACCCTTATATGGACATAAGGGCAATATGATGATCATTTGAAGAAATTGTTTAACAAAATTCGTTGGGTCAACATTTGATTGTTAAAATGAAACCATTTATTGTCAGTAAAAATATTTCATGGTTAATGAGGAGTTGAACAGGGTTAAGGGAGACCAGTGGAAAGGGGTGGGAGAAAGGAGAATGACACCCCTGTCTACCCCCTCGTGTATGTAAGTTTGAATTTTTTTACGTTATTAAACATCAGAAATTGGAAAAAAAATGAACACTTTAAACAACAAAGATGAACAAACAGATCAACTCAAATGCACATGGAATATACATTCACAATAAATCGAATAAAAAGCTTTATCCATTTAGTACTGTTTTCATTTTTTCATTTCAAAGTTTTATTTAAACATTGACATTGAAACAATATTTTTATGCCCCGCTTACGATAGTAGGGGGCATATAGTGTCCGGGTCTGTCCGTCCGTCCGTTCGTCCAAAGTCAAGTTTACCCTTAGGTTGAAGTTTTTTTCTGTGAAGGATGTATGCTATTATCATGAAACTTTGTAAAATACACATTAGGATATAATTTAACAAAAATCATAATAAAATTATATCCCGGCTACCAACTTCATGCTTCACTGATCATGGAAAAAAAGGGGGGTAGTATTAGGTTTACCCTTAGGTTGAAGTTTTTTTTCTGTGAAGGATGCATGCTATTATCATGAAACTTTGTATAAATACACATTAGGATATAATTTAACAAAAATCATAATTAAAATTATCTACCGGCTACCAACTTCATGCTTCACTGATCATGGAAAAAGGTGGGGTAGTATGAGGTTTACCCTGAGGTTGAAGTTTTTTTTTCTGTGAAAGGTGTATGCTATTATCATGAAACTTTGTATAAATACATATTATGGTATAATTAAACAAAAATCATAATTAAAATTAATCCCGGCTACCAACTTCATGCTTCACTGATCATGGGAAAAAGGGGGGTAGTATGAGGTTTACCCTTAGGTTGAAGTTTTTTTTCTTTGAAAGATGCATGCTACTATCATGAAACTTTGCATAAATACACATAAGGGTATAATTAAACAAAAATCATAATGCAAATTTATGCTCGCTACCAACTTCATGCATTACTGATCTTGGATAAAAGGGGGGTAAAATGAGGTTTACCCTTAGGTATAAGTTTTTTTTCTGTGAAGGATGCACATTGTATGCTATTATCATGAAACTTTATATCAATACACATTAAGGTACAATTAAACAAATATCATAATACAAATTTATCCATGCTACCAACTTCATGCTTCACTGATCATGGAAAAAGGGGGATAGTATGAGATGTAACCTTAGGTTGAAGTTTCTTTTCTGTGACGGGTGTATGCTATTATCATGAAACTTCATATAAATACACATTAGGGTATAAATAAAAAAAAACATAACAAATATTTACCCATGCCACCAACTTCATGCCTCACTGATAATGAAATATAGCATTGCTCAAAATGGGTGTGTGGCGGGGCATTGTGTCCGTTAGACACATATTCTTGTTTTCTGTTGCTCTTGAACAAATAAAGGGATATGGAGTAAATGTACATGGGACAAAAGCCTTATAAATGCATGTGGAATTCATAAAAAGATTCCCTGTGCGAGAGATGTATACTCTATATACATTACAGATGTATATATAGATTACAGATGTTGTCTTCTTGACATTTACCCCATTTCCTTTCTTTTTCATAATGCAGTTATGGTGTACTTATTCTTGAAATAATTTCTCATATGGATGCACTATCCGGCATAATTTCAAATTTTGGCATTTTAATGTTTGTAATTTCAATTTTTTTATTCTTTGTCTCATTTGCATTTACTCAATATCCCTTCATTGCTTACGGTAAGATTAAGCAAACTATTGTTTTTAAATCTAATTGTCATGGATGCGGCGTCGTCAACAAACATAAAAGTAGCAAACCTGCAAAAATATCGTCCAATGGAAATTATTCTTTCCGAATTACTTAAAGAGTAAGAACTTTACTAGGTTAACAAAATGACCTAAATGAAATTCAAATTGTCAATTAATGCATTTTTATCACAAAAATTTCCAGTCTGTCAATGTAGATGATAAAGTTTTTCGTATAAAAATCTCCACATTATTTGTGAGTTAAATAAAGGAAAAATGAAATAAAAGAAATATCAACAGGTGGCAAAATAAAAAATATCAGGAAACAAGAGGCTCTCAAGAGCCTGTATCGCTCACCTGGACCATGGCCAATACATAACTTCAAATCAACTTATATGTTAAAGGGTCTCATTTTCAAACTATGTAAATAAACATTTATGTTATATGATCCAACTTTAATTTAACTATTTTCCCTATTGCATGCCATCTTGGATAAGGGATGGATCTGCAGGACACAATTTTAAAGAAAATTAAGTATTGTGCCAAAGTTTATTTCCAACTGGCCAAATGGTTTTAAAGAAGAAGATCTTTGAATGTACTCCTATATTAAACTATGTTTCCCATTGGTAGCCAATTTGCATAAGGTGCAGACTTGAAGGACATCTGTTTTGAAGGGGACCATCTAAGATACATTGTGACTAGCCAAGTTGTTTCTGATAAAAAATTCTTACGGTTACCAAACCCATTGGGAGTTTTGAATTTGATTTTCCTTCCGTAGTGCGACAGTGTTTTACCAGCAGACTAGGCTCCTTGAGCTAGCCGGCAGTTTAGCGGCGAGCACTCTTTGACCCATCTTTCAAAATTACGTTTTGTTCCCCCATTTTTCCTTTCTAGATTGCGGTCATGGAGTTAGTAGTCTACCTGTATGGGTTTTATTCGTATGTTTATTCTACTATAGGGAAACGGGACAGAGACAGTTTAACCCTACCGCTGGCTTTTGCTAGGGCCGGTACCAAGTCCGGCTGTCCCGAGTTCCTATCGTTGTTTATGTTTGTCTTTTGTATTTTTATTGTGGGTTTTTTCTTGTGCAATTCCTATTTACTTTCTGGCATGTGGCTATGTTTTTCGGCTATTGTAGGTGTTTCCTGTTACCTTTTTTATTCCATTTTGTATGCTCTTTCCATACAGTCGAGTCATAAATTAAGTTCCCCGCAGATGGCCATGTTGGATGACATTTAGGCATAAAAGTCACAATACATATATATATATATATATTATAGTCAGCACCTCATAAGCATCATTAATGCCAAGTTCTGTTCAAATCCATTCAGTGGTTTTCAAGGTTAATTCATCAACAGCTCACTAAAGGTTGTATTTACTAATATTTTTAACATTAAGCAGTCCATGAAGCTGATAAACTACTTCAAAATTCATATCAGCAGAGGTCATAGTGATTAGACACTAAAGTCCCTGTAATATACACAATATGTTTATATAGTAAAATCATTATGACATGAAATAAGGTAAAGATTAAGAAAGCATTTTTGCAAAAAATTGCAGAAATTTGCACAAAAACACTGTTTTTTCTCTTAATTATGGAAGAAATAATTTTTTAAATGAAGTGATAGTATGGAATTTCTCTAAAGCTTAAAAGAGAAAAGTTAACCAAAGAAGATTTGAACACAGTATTTAAAGGGAAATAACCCATAACCATATGGCATTGGGGAAAAAAAAATTGGTGAAAAACGGCCAATAAATCATACACAGGCCTTTGGATTTTCTTCAAAATTTCAGAGTATGTAGATCTTGATATGCTGAACATTTTTTTTTAATTTACATTTCACCTCTATCTGTTACAGTTTTTGAAATAAAAAATAAAAAATCCGCAAATTTTGAAAAATTTACGGAAAAAGGGCTATAAATCTCAGACAGGTTTTCCGATTTTCTTCAAAATTGCAGAGCAGATAGATCTCGGCATTCTGAACAATTTTACCCATGTCAGATTTTTGATATCTGCAACGGTTTTAAAGTTATTTGCCAAAAACAGCAATTTACCCCTATGTTCTATTTTTAGTAACAGCAGCGATGTTGAATGGTTTTCAGACTCCTCGGATACAATTTTAAAAGTACATACCCTTGTGATGATCCAGGCCAAGTTTGATTTAAATTGGCCCAGTAGTTTCAGAGGAGAAGATTTTTGAAAAAAGTTTACGACGGACGGACGGACGACGGACGACGGACGCCAAGTGATGGCAAAAGCTCACCCTGGCATAGCCAGGTGAGCTAAAAAGTATTAAAATCCAAAGTAAAACTCAAAGAAAACATGTCAAATTTATAGTGTATAGCTCAAAGAAATGGAAATCAATGATCTCTCATTCCAAGATGTCAAAGAGTCCGTAAAACTTGAAAATTTACCGTTTTATCAAAATTCTAACCCTTTAGAAATACTACGGCTTCATTCCGTGTATGACACTCGGTGGATGTCCTTAGTACTGGATTTGGCTTCCAATTTCGATATTTTTGGTATGAGTACTTCTTTGCTTACAATTTTTCGATTATGGCTTTCCATATTGTTTGATTTTAATGCTGCTGATGAGAGGTCACTTCTTGAAACACGTGTACAGCATAACTAAATTTACTGTTCATTTTTGCAACTTTGGTATTTTTGTATTTTGCAACATCATAGAGGATCCGCTTCTTTTTAAACTGTTAAGTTAATTCTTCATGTCTAGAGCAATTTTTTAGATTACTATCAGTGTAATACATGTAATATAAGACATTTTAAATTACTAAACCAATTAGATTCTTAACCCGTCAACACCTGATGATAATAAAAAAGTGGTATCTTATATACAACAGCCATTAGAATTGTGGAAAGATGACCCTTATACTGTTTTAGTATCAAAATAATACTGTCTTGCTTATTATTTTTTGTTCATATTTGTTGTCATTGTTTGAATGTATTGTTTTAAATGCATGTATTTGCTGCAACCCTCATGGGTTATATAGTTTTCAATAAAGTTATAAAGTGATAAACCTGATAAATGCTACATCTATCCATAATGTTATCTTCTTAAGATGCAAAAATGTTTTTACTTTGCAGACTTTCTTGGCAAACTGGAAAAAGATCCGTTTGGGAAAGAATGTGAATTTGGTTAGTATAAACAATGAAAAGATACTGAGTAAATGCATACGAGACAAAGTCTCAACAAAAACATGGTAAAACCAAGCAAAAAAACAACACCTTTATTGTTGTTCTTCATCTTACAGTAGCTATGAGGCCCTCATCATGTGCTATGCTCATACCTCACAGTAAGTTCAAGATGTAATAGTTATCACACGAGAGCGCGGAGTGTTTTTATAAGATCACCCCGAAGGCCGAATTCCACTATGGAAAATGTTATTTTTCAAGGTTTAAAATCTTTATCTTTGAAAGTTTTGTGGATAGTAAAATATAAAGTCCAAGAAACTGAACAGTTCCCAAAGTCTGACAAAAATAAACAAAAGTAAAAAATATCCTTTGTTCTAACTGGGGTGAGATTGCTGGGGTGATCCGACTCGGATCACCCTGCTGGAACAAAGGAGCTGGGATGTAAGTACACTTGACAGCATACATTGATAAACATTGGTGTTATAGACAGGACTAAGGAATAGTTATTGATGTTGACAAGTGATCACAAATCAAACGATCGGTTCGTATTTATATTGGATTTGCGTCCAGTAAGCAAAATTTAAGCTAAATCAGAACGGTAACAGGTTTATAAATAAAACAATTTTATAAGAAAGGAATTAAGGTTGATGTGACAACAAGTGCAACGAGTTTTGATTGCCACTGGAAGTGGGGAGGGGCAGGAAATTAAACCTTCTTGTGTTGTATCGAGAGATATAGCAAGATTCTTTATACTACGTGGAAACTGTTGTTTCGCCGCGCGGTTGTCTACAAAAATGGTCCAAGGTCATGCTTTTCTTTATTATGGCCTGACTACAAGACAGGCCACCCCTCTTTCTTCTATCCTGGAGCGCGCACGGCAGCTCTGAAAAAACCGAAAAATGAGCGGTAATCGCAATATAAATTGGGTTCTACACGTTTTGCAAAGAAAACTTGCTACATGTGTATTTGCAATATTGCAAAAACTTTGATTCAAACAAGATTGCAAGTTGAAAATGATATTGTATATTTATTATGTTGATTTTGACAGAATATCTCCGGTAAGAAACATTGTTCACTTATTAATTTTTTAGGTTCATCACACGTTAATAAGACATGTTACTCGAAAGACGCCAGTAAGTACTTAATATCTTCTCGATAGGGAGGACGTTTTTAAAATACATATTTGCTTTTAATGGCATTCATGATGGATGTGGTGTTGTTCGACATATTGTATTTTTATCTATATGAAAAAAAAATAGGAAATGGGGTAAAGTCAAGAAGACAACACATCTCATGTCCAGGTTAAAAAGACCCAAAAACAAAACATATCTTTTTAAAACCGATGTCTAGGATCGCATTAACTTTGCTATGAATAAATGTATAATCAAAAGGAGGTGTTTCATGTTTTTTGTATGTGTGAGATATAGAATTCTCATTAGACAATCGTTGTTCTGATGAAGACCGATTGTGCCAATAAATCCTTATGCAAAAGAAAGGAATTAGAGTAAATTTCAAGGACACAACAACCCATCTCCCAGTTTAATAACTCAAACGAAGCATCTAGGGGTCACCATAGGGTCTACAACATAGTGAAGAACATTGTATTTTTATGCAAGGTTTATTAAGATTTGTTTACCTTCAAATCATTAAAACTAGTTCAATATTTTTATGCACTAACATCGTGCAGTACACTACATTAAAGAATGACTGCCTCGAGGTTAGAAAATCAGACCCATTCCTGAGCCAACCAAAAAAACACACACACACACACACACATACTCAAAAAGAAAGAAAACGCCAAACGATAAACAAAAACTATTGATATAAAGATGCCTGTGATATTTACCTCATAATACAAAAATATGATTTTAACGTTCGGATGACTTCCCGTTTTCTATTCATTAATAAATGCAAAAAGGTGAACCATTTAAGGTCAAAAGAGAGATAGTTTAATTTCAAATAAAAAAGCGCACATGTTTAAGAAAATACTAATAAAGCCATCTTCCCAGCTATCACAGTACGGGAGATAATTCACAAATAACACGACAATGAAACAATAGATGTCAATTGTAGGCTCCCATAATTGTGGCATTTGTAAGGATAAAAAGTTACCACTATTATGTTTTTGTGATCGGAAAGTACACTTCGAAGAGATTGACGGACAAAGGCCATGTGATGTTCAAACAAAACAGAAATGTAAGTTGAGTAAGAATTAGTATTATTCGGCCGTTATTTTAAAGCAAATTGTGCATTTGAACCTACCTTCACAAGTCCGCTCCAAAATGATAAGGTAAACAGAATTTTGATCAGACGGTTTATTATTGTTACCATGGCAACATCGTTTGTCGAATTCGCTGGTCATATTGTAATGGATTAAACTCTCTTACTGAAATAGATACTTTTGCTACACGTATCCACATCTCGTCATTTTCACAAACTAATGTTATGAAAAAATCAGGTCATTTATTTTTATACGCCCTTCTAATGACGGACGTATTATAGTATACCGATGTCCGATTGTCCGTCCGTCCATCTGTCTGTCTGTCTGTCTGTCTGACCGTTTCATATGTCGCGCTCAAACTTGACAACCATTTGGCCGGTTCACTTCAAACTTTGTAGAGATATTTGGTATGATGGCATCACGATCTGTATACTTTTTCGTGAAATTTCGATTTTTCATGCAAGAGTTATGGGACTTTATTCGTCAATTTTAAGGCAATTTTTTTACATGTCGCGCTCTAACTTGACAAGCCTATGGCTAATTCACTTCAAACTTTGTAGAAGTATTTGGTATGATGGCCTCAGGATCTGTATACTTTTTCGTGAAATTTCGAGTTTTCTTACAAGAGTTATGGGACTTTATTCGTCAATTTTTATGGATTTTTTTTACATGTCGCCCTCTAACTTGACAATCCTTTGGCCAATTCACTTCAAACTTTGTAGATGTATTGGGTATTATGGCTTCAGGATCTGTATACTTTTTCGTGAAATTTCGAGTTTTCTTACATGAGTTATGGGACTTTATTCGTCAATTTTTATGCGATTTTTTACATGTCGCGCTCTAACTCAACAATCCTTTTGCCAATTCACTTCAAACTTTGCAGAGGTATTGGATATAATGGCCTCACGATCTGTATACTTTTTCGTGAAATTTTGATTTTTCTTGCAAGAGTTATGAGACTTTATTTGTCAAATCTAAGTCAATTTTTTTACATGTCGCACTCTTACATGTAAGTACATTGATCAGCTCACTTTAAACGTTGCAGGTTGATTTGTTAAAGAGGTATCAAGCTCATCTAGGCAGTTATAGGTGCTTCTAAATTGAGAATCCTTTACCTAAATGACTTAAAGTTTTGAAGGGGTGACGACAGGCGTATCATGCGACTTGGTGCAGTTGTTTATTTGTAATATGGAAGGACTGATGTGTAAATTGGAAAATACGTGTTGCAAAAAACGAATGACTCATACAAAATTTTGATGAATCAAAATAGTGATAGAATAAGTAGATTAACACATTAATGCAGCAATTTCTACAATAGATTAAAGGAAAAGATTTGTCTCCACAAAATTTGCAATTGTAATTACAAATTTTAAATCCTGAATTGCACTGGGTACCCAATTGCATCAATCTGAGAAAGAGGCCGGTTGGAAATTGTAATATTCATTAAGAAAGTGCTTCAAATGATTTTGTGTAATTTATGCATTTATTTGCATATATTGAAATGGGTGGGATACATTTGGCTTTAAATTAAAAGAGTTAAGAGCGAATCCACATGAATTTGTTGCCATAATGAAAAGAAATTCATGCGACGACCATAAAAATATACCTTCGCCTCACTTGTGTTTCTAATTTTTGTAGTTATCCTGTTTATTATCAATCAATGAACAAGTCCAACTAATAAAATATCGTAAGTACATATATATTTCATAGTACAAAAGCAAAAACCTTAAGCGTGTTCCAATAACTAGCACGACACGCCATTTGGTATCGATGTCAGCAAACCATCTGAAACAAATGAGATAAGCTAAAATAACCGGAAACTACAGAAATTGTAAAATTAGTGTACCAACTGTTTTATGATAGCATCTTGAATTAAACATAACCTCAAACATATCTTAACCTCTTGAGAGATTCTCTTCATATTTTTTTCTTCTGTCATTTTGGGAAATAAAAAATCAGTAGTTTTTGTCATTAAATCAGCAAGCTGTTAGACAACGTTAGAACACTTTAAATTAGATTTGACTCAAGTATTTTAACTTCTAAACACTTACCATAAATTACTGCTTATCCAAACATGTTGAAACAAAGAATAAGAAAATGCATTTAAGCAGCAAAATCCAATTTTCCAACATTGGTGCAATTTGGGTACTCATCGGTGCTAATAAACCGTGTATTTTACGGAATATTAACACCAAAAATATTCATGTCAGCTTCGAACCAGAATTTCCAATTATATTCCAATTAAAGGTATGGCCCTAAGATTAAATAAACTATAAATCTATTAAGTTTATTTGCCATGTTTAATAGTGTAAAGGTAAAAACCTTAACATTTGGTGCAATTTGGGTACCGTTACTTTAGACTCCTTAAAATGACGAATCAAGTTAGATGGTACACTTATTATGCTGAGTTAAACCAACAAGGCAGTCTGGCATGACGTTTCAGGAACGTAAGTAGATGCGACGATTTGATATTGTACAAAATGTTCAAATGTCAAAGTCCAACAACTCCATGAAAATCTTGCATATCGAAATGGCATTGTCACGTGGAAGCTTGTTTTGTTGTTAAATGCGTTTGCTATTCAACCACGAGTTTCTGAGGTATTACAAGATATATATGACATTTCATAAAAATGTCCAAATGTTTAAAGTCCTTTGGGTCTGAAAAATGCGGTGAAACAAGATGGTGGTGTAATATTACCATGTGCTCATGGCAACTAACAGTCTTGCAGATTATAAATGACACCAAAATGGTTGTTTCCAAGAATTTTGGTTCCCAAAAAATGTTCTTGTATAATCAAACTGCCATAACTCCTACAAGACTTGAAAATCAAAATTGGGTATAATTTGAATATTCGAGAAACGGGTTTTGGGGATTTGCAAAATAAGCAAGATGGTCAAACATTATGACGGAAGGGCGATTGACCTTGGTTTTGTCCCAACGTCCCGTTTCTGGTGGGACAAAAACAAATTCTTTACGGCGTATAACAAATGGACATATATCGACTGCTGATTGTCTATCATTTTCGTTTTCAGGTTCTGACTGTTTGAAGTATTTCAACAACTACCAAAAGCATACCAAACGTGGAAGTTGTGAATGCTTTAATAGAAAAATAAGATGTACATGTAAAGATGGATTTGATGGATTTATGTGCAGTGCTATAAAGAAACGTCTCTGTAAATTACATGATAAAAAATCGTACCTGTCACTATGTAAAAATTCAAACGATGAACACTGTCTTGTATTTGACAAAGACAATAAACAGTATATTTGTACTACATTTACTGGTATGTACAAGGTTGCTTTTCTTGATACAACATCTGCGGAATTGGGGTGGGTGGTAATGTGTTTTGGCCAAAAAAAGAAGAAATATTTCAAAAATCAATTGACAGGCAGGACATGCTTACCCTTCCGGAGCACCTGATGTCACTCCCGGTTTTCATGGGAGTTCACACTATGAGTGCCTTAGTTCTTAATGTTATCTTTTTATTTCCGTGCATTGTAGCTGTCTCACGTCCTTGTTTTGTCTTTGTTTTTATCTGTTACCGTTTCTGCCATGTCTTTGGACTTCGATTTTTGTAGTCATCGCTTCCCTTGTTCCTTCGGTATTCTACTGCCGTTGTTTGGAACGCCCTCTTTTCTAGAAGACCATTAGAACCAGCTTTTTGTCGGCTGAACCCCAAGGTGATATTTGTATTCTAACAATCATCTAGAACTTAACCATTACTTTTATTTTGTCAACAAATCTGAAACTTGTAGTAATTTACAGCCATTGTAGATGTTTCCTTTTATTTCATTTTTCAATGACTGCTAATAATAGATATTCAATTATCGAGGCATTGAAAGTCAGATAGCTTTCATTGCAAGTCTTTTTTTTCTTAATTTTAATTTCCTTTTTTTATTTTCAATAGGTGGGGATACCTTACAAGGGGACACTAAATGTAGCAAATAATACTCGGCACCACTTGTGGCGGTGTATATAAATGAAACGTTTTTTTTTTTTTTTTTTTTTTTTTTTTTTTTTTTTGTTTGTTTGTTTTTTTTTGTGTGGATTAAACACAAAATGCAGCACATATATGGAACCCCAAGTCATTCTATCACTGCATTGATTTTATGATTTGTTTCAACAGTTTAATGGTTTATAGATTATAGTGATGAGTTTGGTCTGTATGACATAAACTGCATTTGAAAAATATTTTTAAAACCTCCAATTGATTTTTGGAAATGTATCCGTATTTTGTGTTTGAAAATGGATTTTATCATTGTGCTTTAAGTATCGATTTTTTTTCTTTTAAATTTTCAGATAATGCGCAGAGCAAGGCTGTAAATGCCTGTGAAGGAAATTAAACCAGCTGAGTGTGTCTAAAAAGGTACGATATTCATCAAGGTAAGTTAAGGTCGGAGCTTATTGTGTCATGAATATATATAATATATGAAAAGTGTTGTTAATTTCATAAAATGTTTTAAATGTTTCTGTTAGATCTTGACCAACATGTAGCTTTCAATCAAAAACAGAAACATGATGAGTGTATTCTTGTTTTCATATCGAGCAATTCAGTAGAGGTGAATATAAATCCACTGGTGAAAGAATCTTTCAGACTCAATAAAATTTTAATGATAAATGAATATATACTTGGTACATATTCGTCATGAATATGTTTCGTAAGCTTGAATTAGATCCTAAAATGTTTATTAATCTAGATAAATCTTTCAATAAAATAAAAAAAATCAAATTTAAAAAAAAAAAATTAAATAAAGTTATAACAAATATTTATACTAAAATGGTCACTGAAAAATGATTGTCATCAACTGAGGAGAAACTTTTTATACGACCGCAAAAATTTTTGTGGTCGTATAATGGTATGGTGCTGTCGTCGTCGTCGTCGTCGTCGTCGTTGTCGTCGTCGTTGTCGTCGTTGTCTGTAGACACTTTTGTTTTTGGTCAATAACTTTAGTTTCAGTTGACCAATCCTTATGAAATTTTANAAAATAAAAAAAATCAAATTTAAAAAAAAAAAATTAAATAAAGTTATAACAAATATTTATACTAAAATGGTCACTGAAAAATGATTGTCATCAACTGAGGAGAAACTTTTTTTATATGGCAAATTGGGGAAAGATTTCGGTCTAGAAACGTCTTTACCCAAGACAAATTTTAAAGATTATCAAGTTTTAACCAAATTTCGTATTAGTGATGATTTATAACAAGTTGAAATGGGACGATACAAAAAAGAGAGAACAAAGGTTGTATCAAAAATGTAGTTATATTGCAAATGAAGCCTATTTCAATTTAGACTATAAAATTAACGAGACTATTAGTCTATTAGTCGGGCAGCCGATAAAGCAGTTGTACGAACACTTTGTCAGTTTTGTCAGTTAATTTTATGTTTGTTGAAGATCCTGCATCCATGAGTCATAAAACATGAATGTAGCGTCGCTCGACATCTAACAATGAATTCCGCTCAAACCGGTTCTATTGGCCATCTTGAACTTACTATGTATGAGGTATGAGCAAAGATTTTATCGTAAGGCATCTTAATACATCTACAGTACAGTTTATCATATTTGTATATTCAACAAATTAATATGACTAGAAGATTGGTATGCTAACATCTTGTATTTTAAAGGACGAAGCTAACAAAAGCAGCAAAAAAATTAGATTCATATGTCAGTGTCGTATCGGAGTAAATTTCAAACAGAGCCAGAAGTCGATTGTGTGTTCTAACAAAATTATCAAACAGAATTGTCAAGAGTCTAGATTCATAGGGCAAAAAGACAAAATAGGTACAAAGCATCCGGAAAATTATAACCCTAGATGATCCTGACTTGGTACTGAAATTTCGAAAAACAATTGTTTGTGAAATTGTTATATTGTGCGTCAAACCACCCTTCTATTGCAGGCGTGTCCGAAAGACGTGTTTTTAAAACCAGGAAAAAATTATCAAGTGGACATAAAGGAAACAAAAGAGAGACAATAAATAAAAAACGAAATTTGTATAAATGAATCTTAAAACTGATAAGTCCTTTGTACTTACCCAGCTTTAAACTTTATCATATATTACAGGTAACATTCCTAGTGTTCCTAGCTGCTGACCACAGTTTCTAATACCAGACAATTGATTTCGAATAATACGATCTCCAAAGTGCAGTAACCAGCAATGATATAATAAAGATTCATCAAATTATTGCTTCGGAAAAATGGTATGCGTGTTGTTACTATTCATACTAGTGCAAATGAAAAGTGCTGCAATCAAGATCATGTGGATCAGGTGTTTTATTTAAGTTGCCTATGACAAAAGGTTAAGTGCAAGTGGAGCCTAAGAGGTAATTTCTTTGAAGGCGGCAAGTAAAATCAAATGACAACATGATGTTTATGTCTGTCCATGAAATGCAACCATATTCTATCACAAACAGTGTAGTCAAAAGTGTACTACATGTATAGATGTCAATACACAGAAGGTGGACTAGAAGATGGACTTGATATATTAATTGAATGTTTCTTATTTGAAGTTAATAAGTCATTGGGCCAATGAAATACTGGGAATGAAATTGGACCAATGAAATACGGAGACATTTGTAGCAATTCTCTACAGAAATGTAGTGTTTTGCTTGCAATTCAATTTGCAGTAGGATTTATAAGATCAATAAATAATATTATAAACCTAATTTGATTTTAGAAAAGCTTTTTTATCTATATTTTCTTTACCAACTTTATATGTGTCTATGACATTTTTCGTAAAGTTGAGTTGTAATTATCCGCGTAAATGTAAAATTATGACGTTACAAGTGCAGTGTATAATTTCGGTAAATGTAATATGTAAGAGAAAATTGAGCTGCAACAGTCGATTATTTAGGACATAACTGTATTGCATTTGCAGATATGGAGGCATTTCGAGGGATTTGAAGGTCGCAAATTAGTTAACTGCCGACGCGTTCTTTTTTTTTCGTCTGTCTGGATTTTTTTTATAAAACCTAATGACGCAATATAAAATAATTTATTTTTTTGAAATAAAACATTTGGCATGAACGAATTTTAAAACCAAAAGAGCATGTCATTATACCAAACAATATGGCGCCAAGAAACAAGTTTTTCGACTGTCAGTCAGAGGGAAAGGATATGTGTAACTTATTGAGGATTACTAGACTGGAAAATATGGTAGCATAGTTTCGACGTGCGAGTTGTTTTCTCCTGAACGTATTTGTAACAGCTGAACAGATAACTAAATACCGTAGTTACTGTGAATTTTATTTCTGCATATGCGCATTTTGGCAACTTATGTCTCTTCAGTGCAGATAAAATTCAACGTTTGGAATACCATAAACTCAAAGATGTATAAAAACTGATAGAGAACAAATAACCAAATATGATCTAAATATAAAGCGAAAATCAGCTAAGGACGGGGCTTTGCATGAGGGAGATAGTTTTCGGTCTCGGAGATAGCAACATGATTCGTAGGAAGTAGAATTTTCTGTAGGCCTCATGATATGACATTCAGAGGCACCGCCAAATCAAATGGATAATTGTAGGGATATTTACAGATTTCCATCGATTTTAGTTTCAATAAGATTATACTTGAATTCGAATGCTAAACGTCTGGAAAATGTTCATGGGTTAATTTTTGATATGGTATGTTAACTCTGGACATTTGTCGGATGCCACAAAGCCGATTTTCATCTCTGAAATTACATTAATTGACTAGTATGAATAAAGGAATGTAATAAAAAGCTATTTTAGCTTACTTTAAATGGCTGAATAAATATATGCTGGAGTTGGAGAGGAAAGCAATGGATTTTGGTAAAACAGTCGCAGAGAAAATGAGTGTGTTTGGGGAATGGACTGCCTGTGCATGTAGGTCTTTGGTTGAATGTCAGTCTGTGTTTGTGAATGTTGACAAAACTTTCTGTTCAACATTCTGATGGCAATGTTTTTGTTATCAACGATAACATTTTGAATTGTTTGTAGCATGGGGGCTGTCGTCTGCATGTCTGAATGACGCTCATCGATATCTGCTTTTGGAATTTCTCTGTCTCATTTATGTAATTAGACACTTGTCACAACTCCTCGTCGCGATTTTGTTGATCTTTCAACATGTGTCATCACATGCTAAACGTTACAATCATACACAGAAGTTGAAGCGATGTGTAATGCGTCCATTTTTACATAAACAGTGTCAATTTCATGAATGTCAACCGTTAAATCTATACCTTGAAAATTATATAATCAACCAATCAGATAACAGGATTAATGACAAACTACATTATAATTTTGTTTACCATGTTTTTCTAATATGCATGTACTGTGTTTTGTTTGTTTGGAACAGCTCAAAATACGTATGTTGAATAGAATCATTGCTAACCTTTACGAAAATACTTTTTATGTTCTTGTTTCAGTGCACTGAAGAGACATAAGTTGTCAAAATTGTCATCTGCAAAAACCATATTTACAGCAAGGTCGGTGTTTTGTTGTTTATTACCACCTGGTTGATGCCTCAGCTTGAAATAAAAGGAACAACAGGACACGCCTACAATGACTGCAAATTATAATTACATGCCACAATATGCTAGGGACCTACACAGAAAAAACACAAATAAAACAAAAGTCAATCGTAAACAACGATAGGAACTCGGGGACTTGGTACCGGCACTAGCAAGAGCCAGCAGTAGGGTTAAACCGGTTTATGGGTACCCAAACCCGTTTCCCTATAGTTTAGTAAACATACGAATAAAACCCAATACAGGTAGAATACTTACTCCATGACCACAATCTGGAAAGAAGAGAATATGACAATACGTAATTTTGAAAGATGGGTCAAGGAGTGCTCGCGACTAATCTGCCGGCTGGCTAAAGGAGCCTAGTCTGCTGGTAAAACACTGTCGCACTACAGAAGAGGTATCAAACTCAAAACTTCCTTCAAGATTTTGTCAAGAATTATTATATATTTCAGTAGACATCGGCAGTATCAGTGAGAGGCCAGTATGTGTGTAAAATTTTCAGGTCACTAGATCTCGAAGCTAATTTAACGGATGCAAGCAGAGTATCTAGTAAATATCCCCTATTACGTAAAGAATGTAGGTTACGTCACAGCTTTTCTGGATGTTTAATCAGTTTCTGGGGTATTTTAACAACTTTACCGTAAAAACAAGGATAATAAATGCCCATAGTAATAAGCTGTTTGCGAGTAACGCCATTTCTAGATATTAATATTCATATCTGTTATAAAATTTCTTAAAGTGTGAAATCTATAACCCTGTTGTAAAAGTTTTGCTGTGATAGTAAGGTTACGTTCATTAAAATCGTCAAGAGTAGAAACTTGAAGAATGTTAATCAAATATTCATTAACCTACACGTAACATACCTAGTTTTCGGTGCTGGCATAAATCCCAATCTCATTTGGTATTTGCTATACATGTATATTAATTTTGTCAATTTTGCTTAAAATTAAGTAGTATCTACCTCATGCAAAGCTCTATTTCTAGCAGGTTTTGGCTTGTTCATTTTGAGTTTATTGATTCTTTTGTCCTCTTTCAGTCAGCTCTCATACATTTTTTTCCCGATTTTTGGTCATCCAAATGTATGAGTCGATCTTCGCTTATGATACACAAGTTAACAGCATTGTTATTTCTTTATATATAACCACAGTGTCGATTCCTCTGCTGGTTAATAGTAATTGTTAGTCCAAGAGGGCATTCACTTACCGGTAGCAAGTGTTATTTTAACTGTGTGATTTTTTCATTATTTATCCCTTTTCCATCTTAGTTTATAATAATCTCTCTTTTCCATTCCAGTCTTTTTTGGTATTTCTATGACAACGGTCGCCATTTTGAAATAAGTTGTATGTTTGTACACATGTTAGGTACCTTCAAACTTCATTTAGTTTTGAACAACTGGAATTTTTCCCACTTTTTCTCTGTCCATGCAACGGTTGCCATTTTTATATTTTCAAGTCCATAACTCGTTTCATATGCTAGCTAGGTATATTTTCTGTCAAATTCATTTTCATTCTGAGCGCTTTGAATTTTAAATATTATCTCGTTCTCCGACATATCTTCTTACCCTTCGTTGTTTCATATTTTCTTGTCTTGAATTTCCACTGGCGTTAGATTTTTAATGTCTTCTCCTTTTCAAAAGATGTAGCTATGGAACATGATTTTTCCCATAATGTTATAAAATGATTTCAGAAATAAATTTAAAGTTTGTGGTTTTAAACTTCGTTTTTCAAATTTGAAAAATATTGCAAGTCCTATAAATATTGCAGCGCTAGTCGGTGATTGTAAATATCCTGAATGGAATTTCATATCTTGGTTCTTGGGAATATAATTCGTTTTTGAAAAAGTGCATACAGTATACAAAATTAACAAGAAAGGAGTTTTGAAAGATCCGATACGACTTCAAAACAATACAACATGAAAGGAAATGTAATATGTCAAACGTTTATTCAATATCCTAAACAATTACTAGGGCGGGATTCAACAATGGGATTTTTTCCCGAATCATTTGATTACGAAGTATTTCTGTCTTACAAATGGTACACGTATGATCTTGTGCACAATTTACCTCACATCTCTTCATCTTCACCAACTTGTGTGTTTCGTAATAAGTTTATTTGTTCTCATTACAAAATTAGATTTTTTTTTTGCAAATTAGAAAACATGTGTGTACAATACATTGTTGTCAAATTGATGAACTTCTCAAGTATTATGCATCTTTAAGAAATTTTAAATTGCCCAACACAACGGGGTATACAGTCTAGTTTCATTTTTGGAAAGATGCAATAAAATAATGCGATTTCCGGTTGGATGCAAGGAAAAACACAATAACATCACACGTCAAGGTAAATAAAAATCTTAATGTCTATCATACAAAGTATATTTCATTTTAATGAATATGCCCATTCTTTAGCTATCGTCAAGGGCTATATGGGACGGCCATGATTTTTGCAAAAAAAACTGTCTTGTTTTTGTTGCGAATCATATCAAATGCAGCTACTGTTGTCTTGTTTATATGGCATATTCGTTTACATTGATTAGAATCCTGTATCTAAAGTCATTTGATTTACGTTAAATGTAGATTTGGAAACATTTATCAGGTTTTTAATTTTTATAACTGTTATGCATACAACAAATCATACAAAACATATAAATTAGATTAAAACCTTTCATTGTTGGAGTCAAATGATTAATTTAAGATGAAGAAGCAAAAAAAAAAAACGTTGTTCCTTTGCAGGGTTTCATCATGTATTTGTGTTGACTTTGACCGATGCGTATTTACTCAATATCCTTTAATTGTTGGTTCGTCTATTGAATTATGCATAATTATATTCTATACAATTTAGTTATACTCTGCTTCGAAAAAGGAAGGTTTTCCCTTCTGTCGATGATTTTTATACCCCGATCCGAAGGAGGAGGGGTTTACTGTTTTACCAGTGTCTGTCATTCTGTTCGTCACAACTTTATGCAAGCTTTTCTCTACAAGGGTAAATGATACAAACGTGAAATTTGGCATAATCTTCTAAAGGAGGCAACCTTAGCCCTAACATATTTAATGTTGTTATCAATGATATCATCAAGATATTTGAAAATCTTGCTCACCAAATTCTATTTGAAACAAGTTTACTAATAGTTTACTTTATGCAGATGACTTAGTGTTGATGTAATAAAATAAAGAAGGCCCCAAAACAGTATGAATAAACTTCTTCAATATTTTAATGACTGGCTACTTGACATAAACTATCAACCCAAAAATCCAAAACAAAGGAAGTTTTACCTTGGTGAATCTAAAAATAGAAGTTGTTACACAGTACAAGTATCTTGGTGTTATATTTAGTGTAAATGGTAGTTTTAATAATGCTTTAAAAGATCTGTACACTAGAGGTCTAAATCAGTACTTTTATACGCATCGGCGATAGTTTGAATGGTTAAACCGTCCTTAGATGACAGCTAATTTGAAAAAGTTTATAAGTATCCCCCAATCGCGAAACATAAATTATCTGTATGTAGATATATTTTATCTGTTAACAAGCAAACTAACCTTATATGGTAAATTATTTCGACATCCATTGTATACTGATGTTATTTTGTCTATGTTAAAATATTTGAATACAATTAAAAATGACAAAACTGGTGATAAACTCTTACATCTTTATTTGTCCATATGTATATTTAAGTATGTTTATCTGAATAAATATGTTTAAACTAACTCTTACATCATGCATTTAAAGATAATTTACTAATGTTTGAAAATAATCAAAAATGCTGGTTTAGCTAAATAAAATTTTTTTAAGAAACTTAATATCCTCTGAAAAAAATATATCAAATAGCTGATATATCCCTGAAAAAAAAGAGAGGTTTCATGTAACAAAATACTGAAGTGACTGATAATTTATTTTCTGCATATGCGCATTTCGACAACTTATGTCTTATCAGTGCAGATAAAACCAAAAATTTGGAAGTCCATTAACCGAAAAATATGTTGAAGCTGATGGAGAGCTAAAAGATAGCAAAATCTCTTAAAATTGAGTTTGAAACTAAGGTGTTTAGACAGCTTCAAACCAGTGAGAAACTAGGAACCTATAGGAAGTTCAAAAGTTCAAAAACATTTTTAAATTTGAAAATTATAATATGAATGTAAATAAATAAATTATCTATATAGCATGAGTAGATATAGAACAAGAAAACATGGACTGCAATTTAAACTAGGCAGATATTAAACACCAAAAATAGAGCAGTGCTCAAGGTCCCCCGCCTTAGAGTTGTATGTTCCTTTTACCTGAAGAACGGTACAAGATGAAAAAAAATGTTTGGGGAGAGTTTTATTGCATTTTTCACGAGGAAGCATTTGCAAAAAAACCCATCAAAATCCGATGAAAAATAAAAAAAAAATTTTTGGCACCCCCACCCCCCAACACCTTTGACCCCAATTATCTTGAAAACGGTAAGAGATACCAGAAATCTGTTGGCATATGTATGAAAGCATTCATTGAGAGGAATGTAATGGAAAAAATCCCATCGAAATCGGATAAAAAATAAAACTTTCCCACGCGGACCAAATTTTGGTGCAATAAATTCTATTTTTAGAAATTGTGACCTTGACCTTTGACCTACTGACCCCAAAATCAATAGGGTTCTTGCCCTTCCCTATTCCTTCCATCTGTGTAAGTTTTGTTTCAATCGGGCAAGGGATACTCAAGTTATCATCCGGAAACGAAATCCGGAATGACGGAATGACGGAAAGGCGAATTCTATAGTCCCCCGCTTTCGCGAAAGGCGGGGGACAAAAAAACTTATTAATGAAAGAATATTTAAGAACTGCACCTCAGGAGAAATTTAGGATGAAAAACACATTTTAATGACTTGCCAAAATATTCATTTAGGGTTTTGATTCAAGAAAAAGAGTTTAACCCTATCGCAATGTTTGCACCTGTCCCAAGTCAGGAATATGTTGGTCAATAGCTTGGTGCTTGTCTTCTTATAAATTTCTAGTTGATTGATATTCGGGTTATTGGACGTGGTTTGTTTCTGTTGATTTATTCACCTTTTTATATTTTTTTTTGGGGGGGGGGCATTTAGGGCGTGCTATATGGTGTGAGGTTCCTCACTCTGGTGAAGACCGTACGGTGACCCCTAGATGCTTTGTTTTGGGTCGTTCTAACCTGGATATGGGATGTTGTCTCCTTGACATTTCCCCTCTTTGTCATATCATACAAATTTATGTTGACATTTGCTATGATAAATAAAGCTCAAAATTAAATACACATATTAAATTAATATTTGAGGCTTATGCAAAAGTATGTAGTAATGTATCAAGGTTTCTAAGATTAATTATATTTAGCAAAAATGTAATAGTGAAACTGAGTGATAATTACTCTTATGATCTCGGACTGTCATTTTCAAATTTGTACACATTGTTTTTATCTGAGATCATATTTGTCCTTTTTTTCTGTGTCATCTATACTCTTTCTCAATATTTAGGGACCGACCATTTAACCTGAAGGGGGGGGGGTTATGTTTTTTTTTTCTGGACAGAATTTTTTTTCGCGCTTTGCGCGAAACAAATTATTTATTTTTTGCACGCGTATAAACAAAATATTTTTTCTCAAAATTAACATAATTTTTGTGGGGCAGAAAACCTCCTTCAGAATTTTTTTTTTTTTTCATCATTTTGGCAGCCAAAATATTTTTTTCACATAAAATCAGATCCAAAATATTTTTTAGAAAAAAACCCATTGCCCCCCTCCTTTTCAAGGTAAATGGTCGGTCCTTTATATGTGAATATGAAAAAGAAAGGAAATGGGGAAAATGTCAAGGAGACAACATCCCATATCCAGGTTAAAACGACCCAAAACAAAGCATCTAGGGATCATCGTACCGTCTTCAACACAGTGAGGAACCTCACACCATATAGCAAGCCCTAGATGGCCCCAAACAGGTAAAAAAGTGAATAAATCAATGGAAACAAACCACATCCAATAACGTACCCAAATATCAAGAAACTAAAATTCTATAAGAAGACAGGACAAGCCAATGACCAACATATTCCTGAATATTCATTTATATTAATCATTTATGCTTCGTATGAGTTTTCTTTAATAAACTATAATGATTCTGATTCTGTGTCTTGACGAAATTATCTTTTATATTAAGCAAATAGAAAGTAAACACATTGGTAAAATGATAACAAACCCAGTACACAAAACAAGAAAACATTTTAATTTAATCAACTTTTTTATTATTTTTATTTCAGTTTGCGATGAAGATTCACCTCTTCTATAATTTTGTTACTTTCTATTTGTTGTTTTTTCCTGTTTGCTAAAAATAAAGGCAGGGAATTTACATAAGATTTGCTTATTATATGGACTCTCAACTATACTTCGGTAAGATTGTTTTTGTCATACACGTAATTCATTTATTTTGATTTTGAAATAACAACACCATTCATACCAAAGGCACAAAATGTGAGTGCATGGTTAGGAAAAAGGTCAGTGTTGTGAGAAAACCATCATGCAAATGATATGTGGAAAAATTGTTGCATATATATGTTTGAAATCTTGATTTGTATGCCCTTATGGGCCCTATAATTGGAAAAATAAATATATTCTATTCTATTCTATTCTATTCTGTGGGAATATAAAATATGACATCCTATGACCTTTTAATAAACAAATACTCAACTTAACTCTTCATGTATATATATGATTACTGCGTCAGATATACATAATATACGAGTGTAACAGAATATAACTTCCACCATTATCATGATTATTAATATTGCTTAAAATTTGTTCCTAACGGAATAAACTTCATGTAATATTTGTTCCAAAAGGAAGAAATATTATGCCAATATGTTTATAATATTTCTTCCATTGGAACTTTTATCGGGTGGAACAAATACATGCTTACAATACTTCATTGGGTTCATTTTTTTAATTTTGCATTCATCGTACAAGCTAGACCTTTATTATTCGCCAATTTCAATTTTAGGGCTGTTTTGAACATCATAAAAAAACTTTTTTTTCAGTTCCTCCTGTAGGACCCCCTTCATTGTTTGTTTGTTCTCTATTTATTGACCCGATAGAACTAGATCTATTTTTAACCCTAAGACCCTACAGTTCTTACAATAAACTAAATTACATATTTTTCTTTAACTTTTTACACATAGATCTAGAAAGTCCTTCAATGTCCTCAATACCCGAAAAACTAATTCAAGTGGTCGATAAACTCTGCCTGACCTAGTCACATCAGATCTAGAGGTTCATACAGGGAAAGCAAATTAAAAAAAATAAGTTTTGTACTGATAAATGACCATAAGCTTCCCCTTCTATTGCAAATTATATTGATAATTATTTAGACTAAACTCTATTCTTATTAAACCAATGGAATGTAAAGACTGAGAAATCACTAAAGGTCTTAATGTGTAACGTCTATAAATATACATCATTTTCCAATTTCCAATGATATTTCCAAGGTCTATTTATAGAAATCTTTATTGTGGAAAACCCCAGTTTTATAAGTATTACAGATTTCCGGAAAGTTAATCAGTTTGTATTATTTGTCTTGAAGGGTAAGTGTTGTTTTTAGCAATACTTATTTATTTGTTTTTAAATTATTTTTAATTTCGGTAGATTATATGAATTTTGTACTAGATGCTTATAATTGTTTAAATAATGATTGACAATATTGACCCACGTGTATTTTGTAACACGGGGTAGAATATCAAAAACATCTAATTGACCAATCACAATGGAGTACTGACCTTGACGGAAAAAAAAAACACCAAAATAGAAACATATAGGTTGTTTATATACCCGAAAATTCTGCACGCCGGAAAGTACGCTTACATTTCGGCATCTTTTCGTATTTAACATGGAATTTATCTGTTAGTTAATTATGTTATTTCTTATTTTGTAACCTTATATTTTAAAGTTGGTTTATCAAAAAACATTATTCCCATTCTTTCTTATTTGTTAAACATATCAACTGCAGCTAAATACTACTTAGGCATCTGACGATTTTTTTTTACCGAAACCGCTAATTATGGTTTTTTCGGTTTTAGAAGGGGCGCACACTCCTCACGCCCCCCCCCCCCCCCCCCCCCCCCCCCCCCCCCCCCCCCCCTTAATACGCAAATAGTACTCTATATGCAATTTCTCTTAACCACATAGCAATAATGCAAGATTGTGGTATATTTGGGCTCAATATAGAGAACGCATGGTTTACTAAAAACTAATATGATATACACAGTGTATAGTTGCACTATAACAGTATAATGACCGTGGGGGAAATAAAAAGAAAAACATGATATGGAAGTTTTAACATTTAACAGATGAACAGTGTATAGGGATAACGGTTCAGTCTGTCTATAGTGATTAAAGTCTCAATGACAAAGTACTTAACAAAGATTGCCTGATCACAAGAAAAAAAGTCAATCATACCCAAACAGCTAGGAAAATAAACTAAAGTATATATGATACATTATATCTGCTATTCTCAAGGAATATCGCCCTGAAAGGGTTGATCTTGATACTCCTATGGTGACAAACTGGCCTATTATAACTTTGATTGTATATACAATTTATATATACTGGATTTGAAAAACGAAGAAACTCTAATATAACTAATGTGAATGATATATATATTTATTTTTATAAGTAAATATGGAATTGGTATAATTTACTATTAAGATATATTTAAATACAATGGCTCTGTCCCAACCCATATAAACAGATTGTTGTTGTTTGTTTTTTTTTCTTTCTTTTGTAATATTTATATACAAATCAATGTCAATCATTGTTTATATCATGTATGCTCTATGTATTGGCCCTTTAATGGAATAAAATATTTTCTTTCTTTCTTTCTTTCTATACGGGACTTTGATTGTTTAATTAAAAAAATATATGAGTTTTGATGTAGTTGTATATTGTAAATATAATACGTCAATGAACGTGCAAGCTTACACTTATAAACCAGTGTATTGATATCTGAATTTCACGAATATTTTATTTCATAATTTACAGTCAAAAAATCAAAAATGGCAACAGTTCAATGTGAAACAGTACCATTGTCTTCTGGTGAGACATCTCAAGTTGATATAATTGAATCAATTGGTGACAACAAACAGGATGGTCGTGATTGTGCATGTTGGCCGACGAGATGTTGTGGAGCTTTGACACCTCTGAAGGTAAATTTAATGCTTATTTAGGCCAGCAAGTACTGATGAATCACCCATATTTCATTTAATAGAGTTGCAGTAATTCATCAACTCTTTGTGAATTTCATTAATATCTTTTTTAAAATTGTTCTTTCCTGGATAGGTACCATCCATTTTCAGGTATTACATGATTTGTGATATATATGTTATTGCTTAATCTGATATCGTGATGTATTTTTCAATATTATTTGATAAGCAGATCCCTTCTCGGCAATTTTACAACAACACATTTTGAAAATTTACTAAAAATACCATATTCTGGGTAAATAATTATTGGTTATATGTGCAAAAAGTAAATGGTTACTTGATTCCCTGGTGCCCCTCATTGATCAGGAGCATAATAACAATTTTGTAACCATAAGGTAAATTAAGACAGAAACACTTAATTAGTGCCAGTGCAAGATATGGGGAGGGGGATGCGCCAGCACGGAAAACCAAAACTGAAATTGATTAAAACTGAAAGGCCCTTTCGGTATAATCAATATACCATATGCACAGAGACCCAAACATAAAGCACTCCCGCATATATAGGCCCTCCGAATGGCAGTTAAAAATTTCAATACCAGTTTGATAAAAACAAGAAATAGTAAAAACCAGTCGTGTCTTAATAAACCGACTGATAATTCGTATGTTACATTAATTATTCCAGTGACATTCGGTCAATAAGATTTAATCTGTTAATATGTGAGTAGACCAGTTTGTCTCACATGAGCATGTATCACAGGTAATTCACCTTACCATGAGATCATTGTGTCTCACAAAAGTACGTACATGTATCTCACAAAAGTATGTATCACAGATAAGTCACCTTATCATGACATCACTGTGTCTCACAAAAGTACGTATCATAGGTAATTCACCTTATCATGACATCACTGTGTCTCACAAAAAGCATGTATCACAGATAATTCACATTACCATGAGATCATTGTGTCTCACAAAAAGCATGTATCACAGATATAATTCACATTACCAAGAGATCATTGTGTCTCACACAAACAGACACATCACTGACAAGTTTCACTTTACGGTGTTCGTATGCAAGTAGATCAGGGTATGAAACCACTGTATTCATGGTAGTACATTGAAGGGTTTAACTTAATGTTATAAAACCAGTTTCGACAAATCAATGATTTTATTGCAACGTTCAACGGTCAAGCGAGTGGCAAAAGTTTCATTTCAGAGAGATATAAGCCTGCGTTCTGAAAGTGTGACCACAAAGAACGAAATCTTGTTGATTATTAAATAACAAAATACCGAAGTTACTGTGAATTTGATTTCTGCATATGCGCATTTCGACAACTAATTTATCTTAAGTGCAGATAAAATCAAAACCTTTGGAAATTTGTGTTCAAGCTGATAGAGAATAAGTTACCAATAGGATCTAAAAAAATGGAAAGCCAAAATCAGCAAAGGACAGAGCTATGCAAGAGGGAGATGCTTCTTAGGTTTAAACAAAATTTTCTTGAATTTAGATATATTGCAAATTTTCAAATAAAATCGGGTTTCGGGTCAGCACCGAAGTACTGGCCACTGGGTTGGTGAATACCCTTGGGGCTAACAGTCCACCGGAAGTAGTGTCGACCCAGTGGTAATGAATGTTACGAAGTTACTGGGAATTTTTTTTTCTGCATATGCGCATTTCTCATATGTTTAAAGTACATATAATTTAATTATTAAGTTTATCTACATGTAAGTGTCAAATAGATAATTATGTCAACAGATGACTAGGTTTCATTTCATATCGGTAGTATAGATAAATCTCTCATGAAATCACGGAAGACAGTTAAATACGTGGGTTTCACTTTATAATGCGAGGCCGGTATCTCACGCAATTACTTGTGTTAATTAACTTATGAGATTCACTTTGTCATGTGTTGGAAGGACTGTGTCTGAGGGAATCACTTATGTCAATCAATGATTTGGTTTCTTTTATCATGTTACTAGGTCACAGCTGTCATACTACTTCACTCATGTAAACAGATTTTATAATATCATTAATCATTGTCTCACAACATCTCTTATTTGGATCAGAATGCCAGACAATCTTTACCCTTTACCATTGTCTGAACACGTCATTAGATTTTTGTGGTGTCGTGTGTGCGTGCGCGCGCATGTGTGTGTGGCCGTATTCATAAAGGTACCTTGATAGATAACTGCAAACAATAGCTCCGATGGGCCTTGCCGTATTCATAGTTACAAACGTACCTTGATAGATTACTGCAAACAATAGCTCTTATGGTCCTTGTTTTGAGATATTTGATATTGTTGAACCATGATTTGCAAAATGAAAATGTAAAGGAGATGAGGTATCATGTTTCCAAAGCTACATACAGATCGATTACTCGGTTTCAGTGAGTTATCGAACTTCGACGCCAATTAGTTTGACATTAATCTTATGATTCCGACTCAAGCGATGGTATGAAATAATTCTTGATTTTTTAATATTTTACAGGTATTATTAATCATTTCATTAATCGTCGGAGCTTTACTATTGGTAATTGTTCCTCCGGCAGTTAAATTATCAAAAGATAACGGTCCCGAGAAAAAAGATCGTCTGGTGCAGCCGAAAACGACAACAAATCCCATGAGTAAGTATAGTTAGTCCCCGAATTAAATTAAGAATTATTGAAAGAAGCTAACTTGTATATTTTTTTTAAAAAAGACTACCGTTTTTGCAGAAAAAATTGTCACAAAGTAGCAAAAAACATCTATTTATGTGGCTTCTTGTTCTTTTTTGTTTATTTTATTATGTCTTTGTCATGCTGTCTCAATTCGGGTTGTATATGAATGGCCGTTTTGTTTTTTGTTTTTTTTTTTTTTTTTTTTTTTTTTTTTTTTTTTTTTTGTGTGTTTTTTTTTTTAGCATATGCGATGTGTTGTTCTGCTTTTAGGATAATTTTATGTCCATTTAAACTTGACTTGATTGGAAATGATATCATACAACGCAGTTACTGTTTTTACCTACTGAATTTTTTATTTCTTACTTTAAAGATGTTGTAAAACATAATTAGACATCCTAATTAAGAAAAGACAAAAGGAATCATCAACTAGGGCTAAAATTAATCACATGCAAAATTCTTCTAGAGAACTCAAATAAGAGACACAAGTCAGGCAACAGCCATCGGTAGGGCCACAGAAGGTTTTTGTACATCCTAACCTCCTTTACCTTTATCGAATTTCCCTAAGGTATAATAAACAAATATGAATACAACCTAGTAAGGTACACTGCTTACTACATGACCTCTAACTTAACAAGGTAGGAAATAGACTAATGATGTGGAAAGATGGGTGAAGGAGTGCTTGTCGGTAAACTGCCAAATAATTCTGACCCAAAAAGGTCAATTAGTCCAATTCTTGGGAATCCTATTCCATTCAGCGTTACATTCCCTCTCGGTCAAGTAAAGAATTAACCTTATTACAGTTACCACCGGGTAAAATAAAAATGTGCTGAGTGTATCAGTTTTGCAAAAGATTATGTTGAAAATGCTTTAAAATGGTTTAATCGGTTAATGTTTTGATACAGCGATTAAAGTGTATTAAATAACACTAAAGTAGACAAACATATACTAAATCAAAAGCAGAAAAACGTTCCAGTGAATCTAATGAAAAAGCGTACTTTAGCTTGTTGAAGTTCACAAAAAATCTTACTATCAAATAAAGTGTACTACCGGAATGCAAAAAAAAAATAGATATATAATATATTTTTAATTAGATTAGCTACAACATATTGTTATAACTGTCATGGTTGTTGGTTTTGGAGAAGTCATACCCAGATATAATAATTTCATCCACCGAATCAGAAATGTGTTAGTTTTAAATCCATATTATTTTAATGGAGATCAATATGTTTGTTTGTAGGTAAAACACAATGTATTTATCACACAGATAAAGGTAAGCAGATTCTTATTGTAGAATATTTTCGTATGGTCAGGTGAGCTTCAAAAACATTAATACATCTAAATTGATAAAAATAGACACTATATTTTATTAGACCAATCAAGGTGCCAATTTCTGGGCAGAATAATCACATAACAATTTCAACCTAAATGTTATGCAATAAAATGGAGAACACAATAAAACACAAATTACTATTTACACACCCCTACATATTTTTCAGCCCACACTGACCATAATTTTAAATTATAATTTAAATTCATGAAATATCAAAATTTTCCTATAAATTCTATTATTATTATCGTATATTTTTAGAGTCCAGTGATTAGTTGAATGTGGTAACATGGTCTTGTATATTTCTTGGAGTTGTCAATAAATCTAAGAATTGACTTTACGTATTGACCTCGGCTAAAAATAGATCAGTTTTTACATTATCATCAAATATAAGGGATAAAAGACGAATTGACTTTATGAATTAACTTTAGGCATTGACCTGAGACTAAAAATAGATTATTAATTTAAAGTTTCTTTGATTTAATTTCAAAATTTCTTAAATATTATTGGTGCGTCTATTTCAAATATACAAAACAGGCGTATATTCAGTTCCATGAATCTATTAAAAAATATGGATGCCAAAATTCAAATCATCAAGCGTATCATATAAAACTGAGATTTATTTACATAAGTCTCTATAAAAATTTGTAAATTTGGAAAATAATAAAACTATTATAGCCTATTGAATTCGGTCAATGGAGAAAATTATTGACATGAGAAAGGTATATTGACACTCGGACTTCGTCCTCGGTCAATATACTTGTCTCATGTCAATAAATTTCTGCATTGACCTCATTAATAGGCTATAATTGTATATTAATGTATTCTTATAAATAACTGGTGGTGAGAAAAACCTTTTTCTTGGTTATGGTTGTTTGGAGTCTACCAACGGAAAGATATTGGTTTGGTCCAGGTACCACCATGTTGCAATGTTTGTTTTCACTAGCTTTATTAAAAGATGTTATTCATGTCCGTCGTTTTGTAAACAAGTTAACCTTACCATAATTGTGCTTGAATAATGTGTTTGTAGCGTCTTCAAATATGATATGTATTTGTATTTGGGCTTAGAAACAGGGGCAATGCGAGATTTAGCAATTAAAACTTTCAAGCTTATGATTGGACAGTAATTAGATCAATATTCTATGTACATTATTACATGTTCTTACATGACTGATGGCGTAGCTACGGATGTCAACATTCAAAACAGGTTGTAGCAAACACTATCAGGTGTGCGCCATTTAGCTATGTTGTGACTATTGCAGAAACAACATTACAGATTCCTCATTATGATATGAATTTCTGTTTAAATTGCAGTATTTTTAAAAGAATTGGAAAACGATCCATTTGGGGATGACTGTAAATATGGTGAGTGTACAATTTTGTGTTTATAAGTAGTTTGTCATATCAGCTTCTATCATACACATCAATAACATTTAGGATGCCAGGTAGACAGATCTATTAAATCGACAATAAAAGGATATGGAGTAAATGCACATGAGACAAAGTCTGTTCAAATGCATCGTAGAACCAAGCAATGGAACAACTCTTTTATTGTTGTTTTCTTGAAGTCGACATGAGCCCTTCAACAATGAGCTTTGCTCATACCTAATAGTAGTTCAAGACGGCTTCTGGTCGTCTTTTAAGTTGTAAAGGACTCTTTCAAAAATGATTCTCTGGTAGGAATTAAGAGAATAAATGCATTTTCTTATGCCCGACATTATGTGTTTGATTATATTGACGTCACACTATTTTGCCGGGATATTTTGACCAGAGAAAAATACACCCCAGATCTTAATATGAATTAAAGGGCCTATACAAGACGGCTTCTCTTAATTTGTATGATTAATATATATAATTTGAAACATTGACATCACATGATCTAAACATACTAACAATTATTGACTTTTAATGAGGTCTCCTCATGACTATACGAACCTGGTCACGATTGGCTGACCGAGGCCAACGGCCGAGGTAAACCAATCCTTGACCTGGTCCATGTAGTCATGAGTAAACCGAAATTAAAATCTCAATAAATGCTTCATTAAATGTAATAAGGAATTTTGTTCTTGTTGATTTGTAAGAACAGCCCTCAACCGGTAAATATAAAATTTCAACAGTGTTAAATAGTATACAAAATATCATTGAATAAATATTCAACAAAAAAGCCATCTTTTTTTTCATCTAATGTAGAAAACGGATTTATACAAAATCTTTTGACGATCAAACTACTTTTCGTGGTTTTTATTTAAGCTTTGACAAACAACAAGGGATTCCATGCTGTGGGTTGAAATGCCCTCCATATGTTTTGCCTGTAAATATGAACGGTACTTCTAATATTACTTGAACCCTTTCCTATTATATTTCTGATGTTTTGTTTGTTTGTTGTTTTTGTTTGTTTGTCACACAGACGAATGTTAATAACAACGCGCAATTTGATTGGTTGTTTAGTAATGAAGCATCGTCTGTGGTTGGTCAAGTAAAAATCCCGAGTAGACCTCACTCTGGGGTTAAAGCAAGGAAATGCTGTCTTGACTAATCAACGGAAAGCAAAATTCCTATCATTTAATAAAACTTAATATCGTTTGCACTTTTAGTTGCAATCTCGTCATATGACAAGGGCAGTTCACTATCAACTTGCAATTCCAACATAACCTACCAAAATATAACGTTAATGGATTAAGGTAGATAGACAGTAATATTTATATCCATGAGATTTTGTTGTAAGTCGGCACAATTGAAGAACCAATCCTACTTACCCGAAATCTGTAACAAAAAGTATGGGTCACCATGCTTGCTTTTTCTAGAACTGAGATCAAAGTTTACTCATTTTTAGCCATTTTTTCACATCAATTTACATAGAATGCACTGGAAAAATATGGAAAGGCAATTTTTAGCTTAATAGTATAAACGTTTTATCCATGAGAATTTTTATGTATTTTTGTGAACAGTTAGTTTATGATGTAATTTATTGGTTACAGTAATTAAATGTATATGTCACCATGCTTTTAATGGAGATATTTTACAAAGTTTCCAGATTAAACATTATTTACGGGAAAAGGGAGTTAATTCGCGGCAAACGAAACGAAATATGACGTTTCACATCTGTCATTCAATTATGACGTCACAAAGGAATAGCCGTCAAATTACTGTTCCGGTCCGAAATTCAAACTTACCCCGTATCCGACTCTTTATTTTTCTAATGTGCAATTGAATTGCTTAGTGCAACAGTGTCTATCTACCTTAAGAAGCTCAAATATTTGTTAAAACGGCAGAAGAATAACTAATAACAAAGCACAAGATTACACTAATCAAAGTCAAGAGACAAGGCAAAAACGAGAACACCAGAAAACGGCAGACCAAAGACTCGACACATGCACCGACAAACAAACCCCACTAATGCAACACTTAAAGCCAAAGGACATACTCTGTGATTTCTAAAAAACAGTGACATCAACGTAACGGAAGGATAAGCATATCCTGCTCTATCAGTGAATAAAAAAGGCATAACTTTTTGGATCCGGAGGTTCAAAAACGGAAGAGACTTATAGATTTTTTATATTACAACACTTAAGAAAAGAGATATCGACATATATATTTACAGATCCAAACATGACTTCCAAGTTCTTCAAATGGCTTTGAATTTCATATAAAAAGTGTGATGAAATCTTAATGGCATGACATTCTAAGAGTAGTATTCGAATGCTTCACGCAAGCAAAATAGTGACCCATTTCTTTTTTTTCATCCGATTCATTTGTGTAGATGTACTTTGATCCATTTTATGTGCCATTGCTTTCTTTTACAGGGTCTGAATATGTCAATAAGACATGTGAAGGATCATGTAAGTATACACAAAACATCACTTCATTCTATTCGGTCCATGAGGCCATCATGAAAAAAATCGTAGATTGTCATCCTACTTTTTTAAAAAAAGCGGATGGGCGAATTATATGTTTTATTTTTTCATCAATTTTATTTATATATTCTGCAAAATTGAAATAAAATCTAAATTAAGAGGTTAAGTCAAATATTTTTCGAAAAAAAAAATTAAAAAAAAAACGAACGGGAGTGCTGAGAAACTAATTTTTTACAGGCAATTTTATGTCATATGAAGGGACAATAAATCTCGACGGTTTTTCGGTATAAAAAGTAAAAAAGAGTTTCCACTGGCAAATAAAGTTAACAAAAGCCCAAAAGATCTGTATATACCATTTCATAATTATTAGCAATATTAATTATATTTGTATCTATTTCTCAAACGGGACTTTTGAGTCGTGTTCGTACAGGATAAAGTTATATTTATCTATGAAAAATACATTGAGAGGGAAGTATCAATTAACCAACACTGTTGAGCTAAGGGTGATTTATATTAAATATATTTCTAGCGCTCCATATTATTTTTTTTTTATTTCTGAAAAAGAAAGGAAATGGGGTAAATGTCAAGGAGACAACATC
This sequence comes from Modiolus philippinarum, assembly GCA_002080025.1. Taxonomy (NCBI): domain Eukaryota; kingdom Metazoa; phylum Mollusca; class Bivalvia; order Mytilida; family Modiolidae; genus Modiolus; species Modiolus philippinarum. The sequence continues at coordinate 96,871 of MJUU01042375.1, forward strand.
CCATATCCAGGTTAAAACCACCCAAAACAAAGCATCTAGGGGTCACCGTACGGTCTTCAACACAGTAAGGAACATCACACCATATAGTAAGCCCTAAATGGCCCTAAAAATGGTAAAAAAGTGAATAAATCAATGGAAACAAACCACATCCAATAACCCAAATTGGGACAGGCGCAAAAATTGCGGTGGGGTTAAACTCGTTTTCTTGGATCTAAACCCTCCCCCTATGTGGGGTGAATGGCTAAAAAGAAATACACAAAAAGACTCACAGTAAAAATCAAACTAGAAAAAAATACAGATTAAAATTTAGTAAAAAGAATTTTAATGTGGAAAAGATTATAAGTGCACTTCAATTTCATAAATAATTTGTTTTTAGGAAAGTATTTATTTCCATAGGCCAGGAATCCAGTCATTCTATTTTACTTGTATTTGAGGTGTTCGTTTCCGCCTTCAATTCCGAGAGAGTTCCTATCTCAAAGTCCCGTTTTGTGAAAAATTGTATTTTGACTAATAAGTAAAACTAATTTGATCGCAAAAGAAAAATATAAACAAATGATATTGTTGCATTTTGATATTACCTCTTCAACTTAATGCTTTAAGTTTTCATTTGAAGATGTACAATTGATATAACATTCTTGTTTCTTCCTAAATGCCTTTACACAATCTTTTTTTCAGTGTGGAACGAGTGTGAAGAATGTGTTGGAAAGAAGCTTCCATCAATGTGCTTCTGTGATAAGAAACCACACTGTGCACACACTGAAGGACACAAACCACGTGATGGTACAGGAAAATATAATTGTAAGTTTAGAAAATTTGCATATCATTCACCATAGGGGCTTGGAGTTTTTGGGTTTATGTATTTTTATGTATTTTACCCTGTATGAATTTCAGATGTTACCTGAGTATTTGGCCTCACTAGCCTGAGCGGTTAGATTGGGTTTAATTGCGAACATATCTTGTAAATGAAGGTTTCTCCCCGTTATATACATAATTAGGTTGATGGCAGTTTAGCTCGGTTGTATTTGTTTTTATTTTGTTTTGTTTTCAAAATATGACTATGTTGTATTTGTTTTTTATTTTTATTTCAGGTTCTCAATGTTCGAATTTTTTCAGCTTTTCAAAGTACAAAAATCAGGCATTGGAATGTTCGTGCCCTAAAGGACGCGGCCATGATAACACGAGCCTGGATTGTAAATGCAAAGATGGCTATGGTGGATATATGTGCAGCGGTATATTCAAACGTTTTTGTCAGTTAAATGAGACAGTATCTTCTCTGCCAAAGTGTGAAAAATCCAATGACGAACAATGTCGTATCTTTGTAGATAATAGACAGTTTATATGCAATGCTTTCATAGGTAAGTGAAGTCCAAACGCATAGAATTGTATGTATTTCTACATTTTTAATTAAAAGATGAAGTTTTATTTTGAATTTTAAAATAAATCTCAATATGTACTCAGACAATCGAAACAAAGAATTAGCATTTTCTGAAACTTAACATTTAAGCGTATTGTTGAAGCATGGTGGCGTTGTTCTTTGACATAAGGATCCCTTTCTTTGATTATTATGGTCAAAATATTCTTTCAAGTATGGAATATTATGAAAAGAGAATATATCACACGAAACAAACCTGAATTATATTGTTAACATGGTAAAATCTAAAAGTCACAAAATATTTCTTTTGCCGACCGAGTTAGAGTGTCATATGTATAGTTTGCCTTGCGTTCAAAACTGCATTGAACATTGTGATTTCTCTTTTAGTTTCAGACGTTGATCAGTACAAAAATATAGGAAGCTGTGGTGGAAAAGGTACATCTTGACAATTTCAGGAAGTTTGAAGAAAACAAAGGTAAGCATTTGGATTGAGTAAGAATTCTTATTATTTAATGTGTTATTAAACTAACATACAGCAATTTTACTAGGCGGAACAATGCACTCAACATCTAGTCAAAAAAGCAAATAATGGCATTGTAAATCTCCACAAAACCAGAAGTTTTACCAAGTAATTTTGAAAATCAAATATAATTTTCTGTATGATCTGCTATATCAGTTAAACATCTCGGCTGTAGTCAATATTAAGCTTTCAAGTACTAATTTATTATTTTAAACCCATAAAGTTCTTCCATTATGCAGAAAAATTAAAACATACAAGAGCTTCTATCTCGATAGTCCCGTATCGAATGTACTAAAATGAAGCCTCTACATTTGCTTTAATAAAATATTTTTAAATATTGAAGTTGATTTAAAGACTGTGTAAAAACAATGTATGTATTTTCGAATTTCATTTGAATGCTTTTACTCATTAATGTATTTTTTGCAGACAACATTCCCGATGTTGTGACTGATGGCAGTAGCGATTGATTCAGTCCCGGATATAAAACGCTTCTTGAGTTTAGTTTGTGACAACCAAAAAGTGTTTTTTTTGCTTTAGCTGACACCAAATCTGATGTTTTGCTGTATAGGCCTATGGACTATATCGATCGAACTGTTTCTAGCATTCCTCCATGAAATCATCAGGACAGATATCAAAGTTTTTACAACTGGTGTCTATTTTACTCTTACTTTTCATCTAAAGATAAAATAAAACAAGGTTGTATCAGCAAGAATAAGACACATGCACTAATATGCTTGTTGTCACTCTTTAACAGGTGGAAAATCAGAACTTTTAACTAAAGATCATTTACAAGTCTTTTTTTCAAGGTGGAGCAATGCATATTACTCAATCCTTTTGTGAAGATGTTGCTCCTATGATATACTTGAATTCGCAAACTTGCATTACTCTAATTTCGATTGCAGTAGAATCTATCAGTGATACAAATTGACATGCTGTGAACTTATGTACATATATACGGTACATGTAAAAGTTGGGCATGGCGTTCGCTTTAACACCAAGGAATATTTTACATCTTGTAACAAGTAGCATATCCTAAAATAATTGACATGGACGTCAAACGAAAATCGATCAAACATACATGTATGAGGTTTTTAAAATGTATATCAGAAAAAAATCCTGAGAGTGTATAATGGAGTGAAGTATACATGAGACTGACATTATTTCATCAGCATTTAAGGCTGTTGTGGCCTGCATTAAGCGATTCGTTGCATTTACTTTTCAAACAAATGGCACTTTCCTCATGTTCATGTTACAGTTTGAAGTTAAGAGTTTTGCTTTTTTTATATTTTCTGCTTTTTTTGTTAATTGTTTTTTTAATTACATTTTATAATAGTCGGGTTAAAATCGAACTCGTGTTTTTACAATGTATATTTTTAAAACGAACACAAAACAACAGGAACATCTGTCTGAAGGAACAACCTTTTTTCGGGTTACTAAACCAAAGTAATCTGAGGACATATTGTATCATTTTTTACACATTCTCAACCCGTTGTATAAACCAAATCCTGATCAAACCGAACAAACTCTTCTGACTCAAAAGGTTTTAATTAAGACAGGTTTTACTGTAAAATGCTTGGGTTTTTGACGTTTGATATTCCATAATGTCATCAAAGTCATGCAAAACGGTACAAATTTACACATGTTTTTACAACATTGTTAAAAGGGCATTTTGTGACCATGTCATTTCATCATTATTTCTTTCGAATATCTTAAATGTTGTATGTTAAAATGTATCAGCTATATGTACTTACTTAATGATATATTTTTTTGTTATTCTTATTAAGTGTTTCTATTTAATTGTTAATTAAAAAAAGGTTGTTAAAACATATTCTTTAGGTTATTTTGATTAGAAATCAAGTCCCAAAGAGCTGCCATGATAACTTGGTTTACTTTTTTCAGATATTAAAAAGATTTTAAAAAAGAAAGCACCTCTCTAATTTCAAACCTAATTTTGGATACAAATCACCTTTGAAAACTTTTTCGGTATGATTTGACACCCAATGGCTTCCAAAAAGCTTTAACTTATATCCATTATGAGCTTTAGCTTGTTGAAATGAGGCATGGTTTTTTATTGCCAATCCTCATCTTGAATGTAATTTTTATTCTTGAGCCTTTCTCTTGTGGTCTTATATGGCAAACTAAGCGCAATGTTATGCTCATATGCCAAGAAAATGGGGTAGTAATAAAATTACCAAGCCGTGTTGTTAAGAGCCGAAGTCCAAGAGACAAAATAATCAGGTAGAAACCATAGATATTGCGACTATTTACAACAGGAGAAAATACATAAGCATATTTGTCTAATTTAAACATTGTTTTGTTGTTTGGAAACAAAACTGGTATATATATATATATGTTACAGTACAAATTGGAATCCAGTAGGATTCAGAATCCTCCTAGTACAAATTGGAATTCTAATTTCTACTGGGACAAATTAGAATTCTGATTTGAACTGGATTTAATCCAGTACAAATTGGAATTCCAATTTCTACTGGGACAAATTAGAATTCTGATTTGTACTGAATTTTATCTAGTATAAATTGGAATTCCAATTTCTCCTAGGAGAAATTGAGATATCCCAATTTGTACTAGTAGGATTCTGGATCTTACTAACTTAAATCAATAGAAACAGTGATAGAGAAGTAAAACATTATTATTTTATTAGTAATATGCCCATTCCACTGTTTTGGTGATCATTTAATTAAAAGATTGATTTCGAACGAATAAGATTAGTTTTCTAATTGTATATCGAATGGATGTTTTGCTTCGAACTCTTAAAATTTTGAGAACAGTTCAAACTTTTGATTACTAGTTTTCATAAGTGAACTTCAAAAATGGAAGAACACATGGAGGTATTTTACAAGACAAATATTTGAATATCAATTTTTTTTTCGAGTATATTTAAGAACTACAATTCTGAGACTGATGCAGTAGATACTGTTCACACATTGTCATGTTAAACAAAGCGTTCATAGAAAGATGGCAGTATAACAGCCACAGTTTGTAATAACTCTGGCAAATGCAATAATATATGCGATGCCCTTGTTGTAAATTGAAAATTCCTTGTTCCACCAG
>MJUU01042375.1:117537-135712 GCA_002080025.1 Modiolus philippinarum
TTCAGCATATCAAGATCTACATACTCTGAAATTTTGAAGAAAATCCAACTGCCTGTGTTGTAGTTATTGACTTTTTTCACACAAAAAAAAATTCAATGCCATATGGTTATGGGTTATTTACCTTTAAATTCTGCTTTCAAATCTTCTTTGGTTTACTTTTCTCTTTTAAATTCTAGAGAAATTCCCTGCTATCACTTTATTAGAAAAAATTATTTGTTACATAATCAAGAGCAAAAAAGTGTTTTTGTACAAATTTTTACATTTTTTTGCAAAAATACTTTCATAAACTATACTTATTTCACAATTTAATGATAATTTTATATAACTATATTGTTTCATTTAGTTATGGATTATATATGCCCACGATGCAAACATCCTCGGTTCTAGTTAAAGATAAAAAAAAAATCCTCGGTTCTAGTGCTGCTGATGAGGAATTAATTTCCGAAATATCCATACAGCTCATTAAAATTATTGCAGCTGGAGTTAACATATGTGTTATGATCTCATGTTCATTTACTCCATATCCTTTCGTAAAATATTTAATACAGGAGTCTGTCTTTTATTGCAGTGTGGAGTTGGTAAAACAATTCCCCGTGGTAGAGATGTATGCTCTTTATTTTTCTTAGATATGGTGTACTTGTACATGAGATAATATCTCATGTGTACACTTTGTTCAATTTCTATTATCTAAATTTATGGAAATTCTAAAACCTAAGGATTAACTCCCTCCATCGTAGTTTTGTCCTTCGCTATATTTGATATAACTGATTATTCCGATTTCGTTTTGTTTTATGCATTTTAAACATTTTTTGAAATTATGGATTTCCTTTTTTGGGGTTCTAGTGCTGCTGATGAGGTATTAATTTCCGAAATGGCCATACAGCTCATTAAAATTATTGCAGCTGGAGTTAACATATGTGTTATGATCTCATGTTCATTTACTCCATATCCTTTCGTAAAATATTTAATACAGGAGTTTGTCTTTTATTGCAGTGTGGAGTTGGTAAAACAATTCCCCGTGGTAGAGATGTATGCTCTTTATTTTTCTTAGATATGGTGTACTTGTACATGAGATAATATCTCATGTGTACACTTTGTTCAATTTCTATTATCTAAATTTATGGAAATTCTAAAACCTAAGGATTAACTCCCTCCATCGTAGTTTTGTCCTTAGCTATATTTGATATAACTGATTATTCCGATTTCGTTTAGTTTTATGCATTTTAAACATTTTTTGAAATTATGGATTTCCTTTTTTGGGGTTCTAGTGCTGCTGATGAGGAATTAATTTCCGAAATGGCCATACAGCTCATTAAAATTATTGGAGTTAACATATGTGTTATGATCTCATGTTCATTTACTCCATATCCTTTCGTAAAATATTGTCAGTTAATATTGAAGTTGCATCTAAGCTTCAATACCTGTATAACTTTACAGCTGACCTGCATGGCTATGCCATGGTGATTTTCAAAATGGCCGCCAAAAAAGGCGGGAAAATTCAACATTGTCCAATTTCAATGAAATTTGGTTTCCAAATAGATATTGATATTGCAACTTCAAAACCTATGTTGAAAATTGCTCGTTGACCGCCATTTTAAAATGGCCGCCACAAAAGGCGGGAAAGTTCAACATTGTCCAATTTCAAAGAAATTTGGTTTCCAAATAGATATTGATATTGCGACTTCAAAACCTGTATTGAAAATTGTTCGTTGACTGCCATTTTCAAAATGGCCACCAAAACAGGCGAGAAATTTCAGCATTGTCCTATTTCAATGAATTTTTTTTTGTCCAAATAGATATTGATGTTGCGACTTCAAAACTGATGTTGAAAATTGTTGGATGGCCGCCATTTACAAAATGACGTCTCGATTTCAAAACTGGTGTCAAAAGTGGTCCTTAGCAAGAACGTTTTTTGTCAAAAAAGCCCAAAATACAAATGTAGTAAAACATTATCAGACTTTAAATACTGTTCAAGATATTGGTGGTGTTCGAGGTACTTAAGATTGAGACTGAAGATCAACTGTATAACTTACAATGTTACTATGATTGTGGCATCTGAAAGCCAGGTGAGCGATACAGGCTCCTGAGAGCCTCTAGTTAAATGTTAATATAGGTAGATTCGCGTAGGTAAATTGCGGCGAAACAAACTACGAAGAACGTTGTCCAGAATACTATTAAAGGGTATAAATAATTTAGAGACAATACATAATTTGCCGGCAGTAAACTTTAATAAAGAAACGGGACTACGACACTGCAGGATCACTCTGGGCTTTGAAGCCTGAAAACGACTATTCAGAGATGATATGTTTTACTGAGAATTTTTATTTTCTACAAGACTTATGTAACAGTTTATCTTTTGCTAAAATATAATTGTTTAAAGTATCGGTTGCTTCTCATTTCTCAACGTCTTGTATAGGTGATGGGTATGGGTTCTGGGGATGATGGTTTTGGCTGAAAAGAAAGAGAAAATATGCATTTATATAAAATTTATGAAAAGAATCATTGTTAGTTTCACCAGATGTAATTCTGAAATATTTTCTATCAGAAGCAGGTTTTGTATACAATCATTTATTAATATGCTTCTAGTTCACTCAAAAAGGTTTAAATTAACATATCTTTTTAATGTATATCTAACATTTGTTGTAAACATTACAGGAGTTAATTCGCTAGATTGCAAGAAAAAGAAAAAAATGTGAACATATTTGTATTTATTTGCGTTTGGCTGATATATTGATAAATAACACAGGAGCATTCTTAAATATGGAACAGAATTTAAATCTTAAAAGACAAAAAGTAACATCAAGTCAAGTTTAAAGTCGCAAATACAGAAAATTACAAAAAAAAATCGAACGATATTTCGGCAACTGGCCTTTTCACTCGGATGTCGTATAAGGTCTTAAAATACATCGGTCGAATATACAAGTTGAACATATTTGACACTGTCAGTACATTACTACAGTAGCAAACTTATATATGAATATCGTACACAACTAGGCATCGAGACTCATTCAGTCATAAAAAGACGGCTTTGAATTTGAACCACTAAGTTTTATAGTACCCAGTCTGAAATATTTGATCCAATGTCCAAACGTGTGTCTTTTCTCCTGATCTCCATGCATTTGTATTAATAACTGCTGCTAACTAATGCTACTTGCATATCTTATGGACAAGTGGTTGGGAAGGCTGCATTGTTTGACAACTTGACAATCCATATTATTACGGATGGATCAAATGTGTTCAAAAAAGCGATCACCCAGCAGGGTTGGGGTTGATTACTTTAAAATGTAATCGATTACATCATGATTACATTGAGGAAAAAATGTAATCGATTACATCATGATTACTAAAAATTTCAAGAGTAATCGATTACATATGATTAATTTTGTCCCAGTAATCATGATTACAGCATGATTACACACGATTACCTCAAATATTTTTTTCCACACATGAATAAAAAAATGAATTATTTAGTTGGCATAAGAAATGAATGACATATTTTATCAAAATAGACATGTCCTAGCAGAAACATTTTATGTATTAAGGTGGATCGGTGGTATTCCGCCATTTTGTTTTCAAATTTCATCCTTTGATTCAGAATAGTATATATACTGTAAAATTCTTTGAAATGAAAATTTAAACAAGGGAGGTAGTTTCCAAATATAATTTACAAAGAAATCACTATGAAAATTTTGATTTTGTGAAATAATTATATAATAAGGTCCGTGACCTCCATTTTTCTTTTTGTTTTTAGAAAGTTCAATACAGGGCCTAGCAATATTTAAAATTAATCAAAATTCTGATGGATGTAACTTGAATAATTTTTCAACAATGATAATTTTCCTTAACATTTCAACTTAAAATTCCCTATTTTCAGTGCAAGATCGTGGGCTTATATGGTCCATGACCCCCAATTTTTATTTTATTTTTTGAAAGTTCAATTTTTGAAGTTTAATTCTGCAAACTATTGAAAAATTCTGATGGATTTTGCTTAGTCCCCCGAACCACCTTAAACAGAATTTCAGGATTGTGATAAAAATCATAAAACATGACTTCAACATCTGACAGTTCATATTTTGTTGTTGTAGCACTTCATGACAATTTAACAATCAATTGACATATTTACCACTAATGACATTTTATTTTACTCTAATTACCCTTAAAACAACTGAGGTGTCAAAAATAATTTGAATGAATGACTGACTAATTTATTTTTAATTAAATAAAATTTAACAAAAAATTTTTAATTTGACAAACAATTGTAAAGCCTTTAGAAGCTAATTCCAAACAAAGCACCTAATTATGTTTTCACAGTATTTTACCTTATTTATACAGTTATTACTATTGCAATCTGTTAAATTATTAGGATATAATTTACAAATAAATAAAATGTAGTTTAGGTTTATATGGAAAAGCTTGCTTCTCTGGCAAAAATGTATGTTTAGTTTGATTTGAAAAAAAGGAATAAATCAAAATACTCTGACTTTGAATGAATACTTTATATTCAAGAATTGTTTCATCATTTAATATTTCGATATTATGCCCATTTGCAAAATAAATAATAACAGTTTTTATTAAAATTGTAAAATTACAATTATATGTTTTTCTATAGGATAGCAGTGAAAAAAGAATTTACTCAATATGAGTAACACATATCATGCATTTAATGTAAAAAGGATAAGCATTTCAAAAGAATCCATTTTTATAATGTGATCAAAATGTAATAAAAAATAATCATGATTACAGGGCCTTTCCACTCAGTAATCGATTACATATGATTACTTGTAATCATAAAATTCAATGATTACTGATTACATGTGATTACTGAGGCAAATGTAATAGATTACAATCGATTACGATTACTGATTACGATTACTCCATCCCTGTCACCCAGTTGGCGGTAAATCTCCCCAACGTATATCTTTTGGCACTGCCTACTTATGAAAGCATATTCTCAGTTGTACATGTGTATCCGTTGTGTAAAGTGAACGTTGCATTGTTTGTACGACCCCGGATTTAGTTAATTTCGAGAGTGTTGGGACATGTAACACACCTCGGTCTCTTACACCCTTTCGCGCCCCCAGGTTTAGTTTTTTATTTTTGTTTCCTGCTGACTAAGTTCTCACATCAAGATTTACCTCGACGAAAAACCATTAAGGACAGTAACTGAAAAACATCAGCCATAAACATGTCTTGCAAAAAATGATCTTAAACTATCAAAAAGAATATTACGTATGGCTATATTGTGGGGATAGTTATTAGAGAACAGGAGGTACTCTATCATTATGGGACTTACGTTTTGGGCGAGGAATATGTTGGCTACTTAATTTACAAACGGTATCCGAAGCTCTGTCAACAAAGGTTTTGGGATCTATCTAGAATTGAAGGTCAAATTTATTTTGTTTCTGAGTTGTTTTTCATTACTGCAAAGACGCTTAAGCTTTAGAAATTGTGAGGTAAGAATAGCATCCTTACAGGGTTCAGGACGAGTAGAATTGTTATCAAAATAACAATGTGCAACTGAGAATAGCATCGTTGCAGGGTTTAGGACGAGTAGAGTTGTTATCAACCGTGGGTTGTCAGTCTCCCTTCAGGAGATGTCTAAAATTATATTTTGGACCCACTTTCGGTAAAAGTATATTTAATGGCCGGATCGCAAGACGATACAAAGCCATTGATGCTCTGGAGCTCCCGAATGGTGTTTCAAGAAACAATGACAATACCATCTATGCATCTTTTGTGAAGATGTGGAAGCGGATCACTGAACTCTATTAACAGTTTCTCATCAATTTCCGACAAATGAGCAGGCAAACTAGAACCCGTTGCTACTCTACCTATTTGAGTGTAAAATCTCAATAAAACTGAAGCATATTGGGATTGAAAACTAGTTCTTTCAATCTCAAAATTATGTTTGTGTCAAAATACGGATTGGATCTGTCAAAAAAGTGTGGTAAATAAAGTTAATTTTGTATAACATTAATAGATAATCAACTCACAATGGGTAATTAAATATTCTTTCTCCATGGTCTAGCTTTGATAATTTGTCGCAATCTTCTTTTGACAGGTCAAAGTCAAATATCTAAAATAAGTTCAAGAGAGAAAATGAAAAAAAAATCGAATATCGTTACATTTCACTTATCAATTTTATTAAAATACAAGTGATAGAAACTGTTGTGCAATATTTCACAGAAAATATTTTCTGATTTATTCGGAGAATGTGGGACCTATAATTCTTCCGGATGGACACATCTTAAATGTCGTGACCATTTTTAAGATGGTTTAAATTTTTTTACGATTTGAATTCAGGATACAATGCCAACTGAATGAAACATCAAATGAATCACAGGAAAATATACATCGCCATCACTATCCTTAAAATTATTCATTCTATGACAAGGTATATTGTTAAACATGTGTTTAATTCAAAGAACGATACATCGCTGGATCTGCCAAATGTTCTAAAAAAATCTATACATAAATTGCTAATCTCCTTCTTGGCAGCTATTAAATATAAAGAGGGCCTTCAAAAATACTGTGGTACTTGCACTTCAAGAAGCAGTTTAAATGAGGTGTGGATTTTGAAAACTCCAAAGATCTACTTGACCTCTTAGATCTAGATCATTATCACTCTGTAACAGCATTAAAACTTTCGACTTCTCTACACTTTACACTATCATTCCTCATGAACAACTAAACTTTCGGCTGAAAGGTTTAATTCAAAGATGTTTAGTTTTAATTCATAGATGTTTCTCACGTGAATGGAGATATAGGTACATTGTTGTAGGTAGAGGACAAGCCTACTTTGTGAAAAATGACTCCGAATCGGAGAAAAAATACAGAGGAAGAAGTGATTAAAATGTTAGAGTTTCTGATCGACAATATATTTGTCCAGTTTGGAGAACCTTTTTTAGGAGATTATATAAATTCCTGTGGGCACAAACTGGGCACCTCTCCTAACTAATCTGTTTCTCCACTCTTGTGAGGCTGAATTCATCGAAGGACTTCTTCAAAATTAAGATAAACTAGAGGCTCAGAAACTGAGCCTGTATCGCTCACCTGACAAAATGCTTCTATGCCATGCATGACTAATAATGATGTTTTCTTACCAATGGGGTCAAATTTTTAGCTATGTTCTTCACTAGCACCCACGTTTTTGTCTGATCCTTTTGAAATGAATAATTTTTGCTAAGGACCTTCTATACATTAAGTTAAATTTGCTTGATTAGTTTCAGAGATGATGATTATAAGGATGCTTATCATATTCCTGGCTCCAATGTTAAACTATGTTCTGCACTTGAGGTCATGTTTTTTTAGCAATTTATGCAAAGTACCTTCCATACATCCTTACTGTAAGGATTGGTTGAATTTGCTTCAGTGGTATCAAAGAGAAAATGAAAATATGATTTTCCCTTAGGGTCCAATATATGTTCCGTGATGCCAGCCATGTTTTTTATGGGATCGGAAAATTTTCAACAATCTATGTGAAGGACCTTCCATCCATAATTCATATAAACTTTGGTTCAATTTGCTTCAGTAGCTTCAGAGGAGATAGCAAATATATGCTTTTCCCATAGGGTCCCATGTTTTTAAACTATGTTCTGCACTGACGGCCATGCTTTTTAGCGGATAGGAAAAATTTCTGCAATCTACATAAAGGACCATCATTCCTGTAAAGTTTGGTTGATTTTGCTCGAGTGGTTTCTGAGGAGAAGATGAAAATGTGATTTTTCCCATAGGGTCCTATGTTAAAGCTAAGTTCAGCGCTGGCGGCCATGTTTTTTATCGAATCGAAACGAAATGAGCAATCTTTGAAAAGGACATTCCATACATCATTCCTGTACAAAGTTTGATTGAATTTGCTTCAGTCGTTTCACAGGAGAAGATGAAAATGTAATTTTCCAATAGGGTCCAATGTTAAACTATTTTCTGTGCTTGTGGCCATGATTTTTATTGGATCGGAAGGAAATGAGCAATCTTTGAAAATGACCTTCCATACATCATTCCTGTAAAGTTTGACTGAATTTGCTTGAATCGTTTCAGGGGAGAAGATGAAAATGTAATTTTCCCATAGGGTCCAATGTTGCAATGTTCAGTGCTTGCGGCCATGTTTAACTAGAGGCTCAGAGACTGAGCCTGTATCGCTCACCTGACAAAACTCTTCTATGCCATGCACGACCAAAAATGATCATGTTTTTTACCAGTGGGGTAGGGTGTTTTGGTATGTTCTCAATTAGCACCCGTGTGTTTTGTCTGATCATATTGAAATGAGTAATTTTTGCAAATGACCTTCTATACATTTAGTATAATTTGCTTTAATTGTTTTGAGGGAAGATGATGAAAAGGATGGTTTTCTCATACTGGGCTCCAATGTTAGACTATGTTCTGCATTTTAGGTAATGTTTTTTGCCGGATTGAAATAAAATGTGCAATTTTTGTAAAGTATCTTCAGTCATCATTCCTGTAAAGTTAGGTTGAATTTGCTTCAGTGGTTTCGGAAGAGTAGATGAAAATGTGATTTTCCCACAGGGTCCTATGTTAAACCATGTTCCGTGCTTGCGGCCATGTTTTTCTACCGATCATAACGCAATGAGCAATCTTTGTAAAGGACATTTAGGTCATCATTCCTGTAAAGTTTGGTTCAATTGGCTTCAGCCGTTTTAGAGCAGAAGATGAAAATATGATTTTTTCCATAGGGTCCAATGTTAAACCTAAGTTCCGCGCTGGCGGCAATGTTTTTTATCGGATCGAAACGAAATAAGCAACCTTTGTAAAGGACCTTCCATACATAATTCCTCTAAGGTTTGGTTGAATTTGCTTCTGTTATTTCCGAGGAGTAGATGAAAATGTGATTTTCCCGTATGGTCCTATGTTCAACTTAAGTTCCGCTCTGGCAGTCATGTTTTTTATCGGATTGCAAGGAAATGAGCAATCTTTGTAAAGGACCTTCCATACATCAATCCTGTTATTTGCTTCTGTTATTTCAGAGGAGTAGATGAAAATGTGATTTTCCCATAGGTTCATGTTCCGTGCTGGCCGTCATGTTTTTGTCGGATCGGAACGAAATGAGCCATCTTTATTAAGGACCTTAAGTACATCATTTCTGTAAAGTTTGGTTCAATTTGCTTCAGCCTTTTTCAGAGCAGAAGATGAAAATGTGATTTTTCCTATAGGGTCCAATGTAAAACCTAAGTTCCGCGCTGGCGGCCATGTTTTTCATCGGATCGGAACGAAATGAGCAATCTTTGTAAAGGACCTTTCATACATCATTCCTGTAAAGTTTGATTAAATTTGCTTCAGTGGTTTCAAAGAAGATGAATATGTGATTTTCCCATAGGGTCCTATGTTAAATCATGTTCCGTGCTGGCCGCCATGTTTTTCCTCAGATCGGCACAAAGTGAGCAATCTTTGATAAGGACCTTTAGTCATCATTCCTGTAGTTTGGTTCAATTTGCTTCAGCCGTTTCAGAGCAGAAGATGAAAATGTGATTTTTCCCATAGGGTCAAATGTTAAACCATGTTCCGTGCTGGCGGTCATGTTTTTTCGGATCGGAACGAAATGAGGCATGTATGTTAAAGATCTTAAGTACATCATTCCTGTAAAGTTTGGTTTAATTTGCTTCAGCCGTTTCAGAGCAGAAGATGAAAATGTGATTTTTCCCATAGGGTCAAATGTTAAACCTAAGTTCCGCGCTGGCGGCCATGTTTTTTATCGGATCGAAACGAAATGAGCAATCTTTGTAAAGGACCTTACAAACATCATTCCTGTAAAGTTTAGTTGAATTTGCTTCAGTGCTTTCAGAGGAGAAGATGAATATGTGAAAAGTTAACGGACGGGCAGACGACGGACGCACGACGGACGACGGACGCCAAGTGATTGCAATAGCTCACACTGACCCTTCAGGTAAGGTGAGCTAAAAACATGTTGTGTCTCTGTTTCTTTGTTGTTACCGATGTTACCATTGTCCTTGGATTATGCGTTTTGGATTGACGGTTCGGTTCTCACTTACTTCAGTTAATACAGGTCCATAAAACCTTTGGTGATTTTCGATAACTGTTAAGGCAGTTGGGGTGTCTTAGTTTCTGACATAAGAATTTTTTTTAAATATGTACCATGAAACTTTGAGCAACAGCCAAAAAAAATAAGCAAAGAAATCAAGGGGTCACGGATATGTCAAAAAAGATACAAAATGCTAAATATCGATCAAATTTGGTTTTATCGCACTATACCTACACTAATTATATTTGGGAAATAACCCTACATCACTATTCAAGGGCATATTTTTTTCTGTAAGCATACATACATTTATTTCGTAACTTTGTATATTTATTGGTACAATATACAATTTCAATTAAAAACCTGAAAAAGATATGTCACGGACCTTTTGAAAAAGTTTTTTTTCATGAAATATGAAGATTTTTTTTAGTTTTTCAGAAAAGTGGAGATAAACTAATTCATGTATTTTGAGACCCCAAAATAAAATAAAACATATTATTGGATAAATTTATAATAAATGTGTTTTGTTTAAATGCTTTTGACAAATTAAAAAAACAGAATCAGGATCAATTACCTTATTTTTAAACAAACGTACACTGTTTGACCTATTCCATGGTATTTCAGTATAGAATTATCTCCCTTTGATAATTTTTTTTGAATTTCGGCAATTTTGTAATATTATTAAAACAAACTTGACACTTATTCTTCATTTTGATTTAAATTATTGTATTAAAGACATACAAATCATTTGGACAACATTCTTATTGAATTACTGAACATTTGCTTAGATGCGCAAAAAAGACGCTCACTTTTAGACACCCCAACTACCTTAAAGTTCTGTTTTCTATCTAGGGCACAAGTCTTTCCTTATTTCTTGTCCGATGGTAAATCTGTAAGGATGTAAAAATATATCTGATATCAAAAATATATAGCATAACACAAGACGGTAAATTAATAATTTTCACAGTTTGAGCAAACCTTCGAATAAATGGTGATTTTCACGTATAATAATAATTTGCAAACAAGGCTATTTTGTAGACACATTTAAACGATATAACAATATGTATGAAAATTGACAATACTAGTTTGTCCAGATTTAAAATCCATCGTCGACCGACCATCCAAATAAAGCTTCTTGTATGGGTTCTTCGAAGTGCAATCCAAAACGAACGAACTTTCAAGGAGAGATTGACCCCTAATTCAGGAGGAAGGAAAGATACACCACAGATCTCACTTTATTTAATCAGGGACTCCATCAGTCAGAAGTATTACGAAGGCAATTTGTTCATATGTACCTGACAAAAATTGTATTTCTTTTGTATTTGTTTTGAGTAATAGTTCTTGAAAATGACTTGTGAAAATTTACGAAATATTAGAAGTCATTGCAATTAATTATCATCAATGTCAACAATTACAGACACTATATTTAGGCAAATAACATCATGCATATATCCACTTTTAATCATTAGTTTTTCCCCTATGCTATCAGAAAGAAGACTACATATTGCTTTCACATTTTATTAATACATAGCACATATTTTTCTAAGATTTAGAGTTCATGCCCGTACAGTTGACCTTTATACACTTTCAAATGAGTTAGACCTACGTTCAGGGGCATATTTAGGTCCCCTTAAAATCATTTGTATATTTGTTTTAATCATTTCCAGGCATATATTCTAAGCTTCTAAATAACATAGATAATTATGTCGCCCCAGACGTAGTCGGGACGACAAACTGTTTTTGGTCTGTTTCTTTGTTATTACTCTTTCTTTCTTCCAATGATTTTTGTCCGCTTTTTTACTGAAAGATGCCTGGACAGAGCTCATTTATACTTGGCACAAAGTTGGAACACCATGAGAGGATGTGCATGCACTGTCAAAAATTTCAAAATGGCTGCCATTTTCAAAATGGCCGCCATTTTCAAGATGGCCGCCATTTTCAAGATGGCCGCCAGAATACGTAAAAAATCTCAACTTTGTCCGATTTCAACTAAAAATGATTTCTAGGTAGATTTTGACGCTGCGAACAAGATGGAATCATTGGATTCACTGCCTGGGGCGACACCAGCTATTGCTTGCAATTGCAAATCTTAATATTATTATTGTTTCTTTCTTCCAACTCTTTTTGTCCACGCCTGTTCTTAATGATGCTTGGACAGAATTAAATCATATATGGTACAAAGTTGGATCACTTTATGAAATTGTACCTCCACCAAAAATATATTTCAAAATGGCTGCCATTTCCAAGATGGCGGCCAAGTTACGTGAAGATTTGAATATTTTTTTCTGATTTCACTGAAAATCATAAAATTTCAAACATGACTAGACAGAATTCATTCATATTTGGCAAAGTTCAATCACCATTAGAAGATGGAAATACAACGAAAAAAATTCAAAATGGCGTACATTTCCAAGATGGTCGCCAAAATACGTAAAAATTTCAACTTCGACCGATTTCAACGAAAATTGATTTCTAGGTACATTTTGACGCTGCGAACAAGTGGAATCATCGAATTGGCTGCCAGGGGCGACATCAGCTATTGCTTGCAATTGCTAATTTAGTTTTATTTCTTTTTCACATTAATGCTTCAAAAGCATCAATGAAACTGACTTTTCTAAAGCTTTATTGATTTTAATAAATATCTCCCTTAACCTAGGTCTACTACCTTAAATAAAACACACTGTCGCTCTCACTGCTTGTTTTTGTTGGTCGCAAAGGTAGAGCATGTGCAGCTCTGCATTTTAAAGAATCCGTTTCTTTCATGCAAAATGTTAATTTTTCTTTATTTGGGTTTTTTTGTCTTGTTGCCTCAATTCGTGTTTGATATCAATTGCCGTAATTTTGGAATTTTTAATTCAGAATTCTCCTTTCCTCATTTTTCCTTTGATATTCGTTTGCCGGTGTATTTCATTGGAGATGAGAATCACAACCGTCAAGTTTCTTATTCGTCTTGTTCATAAATTAACGTTCAACACTCTGACTTTCGATAAAGCATGGTATCTGTGTCTCTTGGTGACATTACTTAAAAAACGTAAATTATAAAATAATACCTACGCTTAGATTTTCTTTCAATCTGTTAGCATTTGAACTCTTTACAATTACTCCCACCCGCCTCTGTATTAAAAATCGTAACAGTATCTACAAATATATGAAATCATTTGAAAACAATAGTTTTTTAGACATGTTTAAGTTATTGTGCTACACAATATCAGTAATGTTCAAACTTCTTACAAAGCTACGTTCCAAGTTTGCTTATAATGAAAATTGTCGATTAATGAGTAACAGGAATAAGTTTTAAAAGTTTCCTTGCATGTGTTGCTTTTAAATATCTTTGTGCTTTACTACAAACCATGTCTAACGGTTTCAAATATTTGAAAATCGAAAGCACTAAATCTATAATATTCTTCGATTGCATTTACTGGCAAAACAGGATATTTGTTTTTATTTCTACCAACCTTTGATGAAGAAACCGCGAATATATTCTAACCGTCTGCTCTCCGCGATTCCAGCATTAAGGTCGATAAACTATAGGGTCTGTAAGTCTCGTCATGTGACACCGAGAAATTGCGATAAAATTCAAATTTGAAAACATTTCCGGCCAAAATATGACGTTGTCAGATTATGACGTCCTCATAGTTGTTGAAACGTCACGTTTTTCTGTTAAAAATGCAACTTCCGGGTACCATTTTTGTACCCGGAAGTCCCAAAATTGGACGAGATTTACAGACCCTATTTCTTATTAGATATAATTGAAGTCTTCAAAGTAAAGACTGATCTCTTCTCTGGATTGATAATCACCTGAGCCGGCGATTTATTACAAAGTCTTGCTACAGTACATACGACGTCATCATTTACCATTTCCGAACCAATCATTCTGAAAACGGAAATAAATATATTAACACAAAATGGTGAATTAAGCAAGACTCAGCATCATTTTTTTTCTAAGTAATCTTTCGGAATTTTTTTTCTTCGACTATAAATTAATGTTACCTGCCTTTTTGTCATGATGAAATATTAGTAAAATTAAAGCTAATCATTGTATGAAATTTATATGCCCCTTGTGGGACCATTAATTGGAATAAAAATCTTATTCTTATTCTTATAGTCTTCTTACTATTTATATATTCTACAAAAACAGACATGCATACAATAAGTGTCATTTTCATAATAACTTCGGTATTTAGTTATTTCATAATGAAACATGAATTTCCGTACAACATAAGTAGTATACAACGCAACATACCCTCTGAAATTAAGGCTTGGTGATCCTAATGCCGCGTATCCAGTTACTGCAATGTCGTTATGATGGCAAAACTTAACAGTCTCTTTCTCTTGAAGAGAAACATGACATTCAATCTATCAAAACAAATTATTTAGATTGATTAGAAAAATGCACAATAATCATAATAATAATCTTAAGAACAAACAAAAAAAAAGAAACAATAAACGCACCAAAAAAGCAAAAACAACAGCAACAAAAAAGTAAAAAAACGAAGACGATAAAACACACACAAACAGACACAAAACAGGTGAAGCAAAAGAAATTCACTAAAGACCTTGTTTTTTCTGTTTTTATGCAGATATAATGTAGAAAACTATTGGAAAATAAAACAATTCTATTTAATTTTCTTCTCTGCAATTGGAAAAAAGGTAGGGCTTTTATAAATGGATAGTGTCAGATAACACCCTTAGTATTTGCTTATATCCTTGAAGATTTTGCGTCGCATTACGATATGGCAAAGATCTGAGTTAGAATAATTTATAAATGTCTTCTAATATCAGATTCATTTGAATGAGACTTAGAAACAAGGACAATGTAAGCTCCAACGAGCACTGAGAACAGTTTTGTGCCGAATACAAATAAATATCATGTTTGACACTGCAATTTGTTTTTAAAGACTGCAATTTTAAATATGTGAACCTTACTGTGCTTCTGTCAGCAGACACTGCAATTTGTTTTTTAAGACTGCAAGTTTAAATATGTGAACCTTGCTGTGTTTCTGACAGTAGAAAATTAAGTATATACGAAATCCTTACTAGTAAACAGTTTTGTGTCGAATACAAAAATCTCACATTTGAAGACACTGCAATTTCTTGCTTTTGGACTGCAATTTTAAATATGTTAATTAAGGTCTTTCACCACAGTGAAAGACCTTATTGTAATTCTTCGGATTATTTTTTTTTTATTATTATTCTTTTTGGTCCGCCGCAATAGCTGTGAAAAAACTACGCGACATATCATTTCGATACTTGGTGTGATAAATCGACATCACTGTGGGATCTCAAAACTGGGTCAAGCATCTTGACCTATTTTTAGTAACGGAGTTATCTGCCCCGGAACAAAAAATCTTGTTATCGCTTAAACTCGGAAACTATAAAAGATAGCTGATTAAGAGTAATGAGTACAATGTTCCTTGAGTCATGACGGAACTTCGTTACATTTAGACCGAAACTGTGTGATATGGTATTTTTTGAGTTATTGCCCTTTGAATAATTTTGCGTTTCCGTAAAAAATTTTTTCTCAGAAACTATAAGTCAAAGAGACCTGAAACCTTCACCATTGTTCATAAATTATATATGGCCATCTAAAAATGTCAAGGTCAAAGGTCACCGGTCAAGGTCACCGATGACCTTTAACCTTGTTATCGCTTTACCTCGTAAACCGTAATAGATGGCTGAAAACATATAATGGGAAAAATGTTTATCGTCATGAGACGCAACTTTGTTACATTTGGTTCGAAGAGATTTGACGACTCTTTGTATGAGTTATTGCCCTTTGAAAGATTTTGAGTTTCCGTTAATGCCTAATGTTCCTTGAGTCATGACGGAACTTCGTTACATTTAGACCGAAACTGTGTGGTATGGTATTTTTTTAGTTATTGCCCTTTGAATAATTTTGCGTTTCCGTTAATGCGTAATACTCCCAAACGATAAGTCGTAAAGATCTGAAACCTTCACCATTGTTAATAAGTGATATATAGCCATCTAAAAATGTCAAGGTCAAAGGTCAACGGTCAAGGTCACCGATGACCTTAGGCCTTGTTATCGCTTAAACTCGTAAACCGTAATAGATGGCTGAAAACATGTAATGAGAAAAATGTTCATTGTCATGAGACGCAACTTTGTTACATTTGGTCCGAACTTTATATGAGTTATTGCCCTTTGAAAGACTTTGAGTTTCCGTTTATGCTAAATACTCCCAAACGATAAGTCGTTAAGACCTGAAACCTTTACCATTGTTAATAAGTGATATATAGCCATCTAAAAATGTCAAGGTCAAAGGTCTCTGGTCAAGGTCACCGATGACCTTTTGCCTTTTATAGCTTTAACTCGTAAACTGTAAGAGATAGACGATCAAATGTTTGTCTCATTGAGGTCTACATTTGACATTCGGGTCCAAAATAATTGGACCATTCATTTTGGATCTATGACCCAAAAACCATTTTTCGAGGTCCGATTTTAGAGTTTTTTTGCCTATATCTCAAAAAACTATTAAAGGTACAAAGAAACTATAAGAAGGTAAAATGTTCAGCTCAATATGGCCGACAAAATGGGGTCTAGGTCAAAGGTCATGCCGGTTCTTAGCAACAATGTTATTTGCCATAAAAGTACTTAGCAACCATATGCAAAAAGTTTTGTAATGTTGTAAAGAGGAAATAAATGACATTGCGAACCGGAAGTGACTTTCATGTACTTAGCAATAAGCTAATTTTTCGGAAAAGTCCTTAGCAACCGTTGAGCAAAAGACTTATAAAGATCAGAACTTTTGCTTACACAATATTTTGAACTGAAATAGACAACAAAATCAAACTCAAACATGTAATCATGGTGAAAACTGGTGAAAGACCTTGCAATTGTTCTCTGAACAATTGACTTTTTAATTTTGCTTTGTTTCTGTCAGTTGACAATTATGTATATATGAAATCGTCAGAGAAAGTCTCTACAAATACATGTTTTAACCAAGCAATGATCAAAGCTTTTATTGTTGTTCTTCATCTTGTTGTCATGCATTAAAACCAGTTTATTTAAGTACGTCTTTCATTATTTATTTTTAATCATGTTTCTCATTATTATCTTTTAAGACTGAAATCGGCATCTGGAAGGAGAATTGATGTTACAAAGTATCTTTATAAAGAAAGTAGTAAATGCTGTATATCTGGCAAAAGTATCATCATATGATGACTCCCATCTACAATCAATATTATAAGTCTTTTTGTTGGTTTACATTGAATACTGAATAAACTGACTTCAGCGACTTTAGGTCACAGTCACAGAAAGTTTTTAGCCCCAACAAATATGGGGTAGAAAACTTGAGATATATAGAATCCACAATCGCATCGAGTGAGAAACGACATTTCTACACTAGAGATAGTTAAATTTTCAAATATTTTAAACGCGAGGCTTGCCGAGCGTTTAAAATATTTGAAAATTTAACTATCGAGAGTGTAGAAATGTCGTTTCTCACGAGATACGGTTGTGGATTTTATTTCTCTAATGATTTCAAGGAGATTTTTAACAAAAACATGAACCCCTTTTCTGATGATCCGAAATAAATGTGTTATTTGAAGTGTCATCAGGCATGGTCGCCTTTTTTCATGACGTCACAATGGTAAAGTCGGAAAACGGCAAACATATTTGACGTCATAATTGAATTTCATCCAATCACTTGCCGAGAACAACATTCTCTCTAGAGAGGAGAAACATATTTCTCCAACCGCTCAGGAAACGTAAAAACAGGACAGAAATTAGAGAAAAATATTTAAATAACATTGAGAAGAACACCTGTATATCTGTTTTTTTTATCTCAATTTGTGCTACATATGAGAGGCTATCCGTTTGGATTTTTTCTAGATTTTTCAATATTCAGTTGTTTGCTGCGGCATTCGTTTGCCGGTGTTATTTATTAATTCCAAGATCTATGGTAGTGTATGGTTTGTTACCTGCAGAACAGCAGGTTTAATTTTAGTGCTTCGGTTTTGTATTAACTGTGACAACTGTTCTTTGTTAAAGTTGGAAACTCCAATTGATCTCGTGAGTTTATCTTCAACTAGCTTTTCCATTTCCTATAAACAAAAAGATTGATAAAATTTGTGCACAAGCAACACTTATATATTCTTAATTCTTTTTGTTTTTTTTGTTTTTTTGTTGTTGTTTTTTGTTTTGTTTTGTTTTGTTTTGTTTTTT